>CAUYQU010018043.1:0-229602 GCA_963574635.1 Cheracebus regulus | reverse complement strand
TTTTTTTTTTTTTTGGCATGGATGGAAAGAAGCTAGAATGTAGGATGGAAAAATCTCTAAGCTCTGACTAAAATCAAAAGAGTATTTGTGGGTAAAGAGTTGCAAGTAATAGATTGTAAAGTCTCTTAAAGGATTTGCACTATTAGAAATAGTATCTGCATGAGCTTCAATCACACAATAATCAGGAGTTTAATGCATACTGTTTGTTTGTTGATCAGTGTTTTGGCAGGAAAAGGATGAGACACTCAGGGTGAGCTGAAGAGATGGAAGGGGTAAGGAAAACCAACAAGGGGTGGTATTGAGGAAGGAGACCGTTAATCACCATTAAGCATCTAAGACCACCTCCCCCTTGATGTCCACATTGCATTTCAGTAGGAGAAGTAAAGGCTGACAGACCGGGCACCACCTTTAATCGCCCTCCTACAGATGGCAGGCATAGTATGGAGGAATCTTTCCAGAAGGCACTGTTTTTGCTTAAACACAATCAAATCCCCACCTAAGTCACGTACCCCATGCCTACTCCATGGACCAAGACCCTTTCACATGTACTTTCTAGAGTTGTGAGCCTTTATAAGGGCAAGGATTTTCTTTGTTAAGAGAGCTCAGCTTTTGGGGCATTCAGACCCACCACAGCTCCCTGCCAAATAAATCACCACTTCTGTCCCAGTTTGGTGTTTGAGAAGTTTGTTTTATAGCCATTCCTGCTTCAGTGTAGCACTTTAGGGTCAGCAAGAGTTGAGAGATATTATCACACTTAGCCCTAAGAGGTCAATAGGAGGAAGGAATTACTGAAACCTAGAGAAAGTAGGGGCTGGCTGGGCGCAGTGGCTCATGACTGTAATCATAGCACTTTGAGAGGCCAAGGCAGGTGAAGCATGAGGTCAGGAGTTTGAGACTAGCCTGGCCAAGATGGTGAAACCCCTTTGTTGTATTGAACCGAGCATAGAAAGTCAACACCAAGACAAAAGTATGCCAAATTGCAGGGTCTTTATTGCTGGCAGCCACGGAGGACTCACGTCTCTCCAACCCATGGCCCAGAATGGAGGGTGTCAAGACCTTTTATACCCATAAAATTCACCTTGGGAGTGAGGGTGAGGGGCTTCAGACATTCCGAGGGCTAGTGAATTCTGTAAATTACCTTCTGGGCGGAGATGAGGGTGTGGGGCTGTGGACATTCCAAGGGCCAGGGGACTTTTGACATTCTGATTGTTACTTAAGCGGTTAACAAAAGTCAAGATAAGCATTTGTTTACACATTGTCTGGGTAGGGTGGAAATTACAAGTGGCAGGGGCCAAGATGATGTGGGTTTGGACTGCTTGCCTTTCACATTAGCACAGAGAGCAGTTTCAACAGAAAGCCGAGGTATGGTTGAGGTATGCAGTTTTATGGGACCTTTACCATGTCACACCGTCTCTACAAAAAATACAGAATTAGCTGGGCATGGTGGTGGGTGCCTGTAATCCCAGCTACTCGAAAGGCTGAGGCAGGGAATTGCTTGAACCCGGGAGGCAGAAGTTGCACTGAGCCAAGATTGCTCCACTGTACTCCAGCCTGAGTGACAGAGGGAGACTCCATCTCAAAAAAAAAAAAAAAAAGAAAGAAAGAAAGAAAGAAAGGGCTATCCAGTAGGAGCTATGGCCTTTGAGAGAGAGAGAGGTCTTGCTAAGAGTCCAAAAAATACTCTGACCTCACTCTGATTTCTTGCTGGTGCTTCCTATTGACTGAATTCACTAGAAGCCAGCGGCCAGGGATTTCTGTTAATTCAACTGATAAAGTCATTCCCCTGGAGCACCAAACAGGATGGAGAAGGATGGAGGGTAGCTCTGGAGTGGCAAAGAGAAAAATATCTAGTGGTTGGTTCATAAAGAAGCACAGTGATATCGCAAAATGGGAATTAGATTATAACTGGGAAGATGTGAACTTTAGTATTGACTACCGTTTACTAGTCAGTTCACTTTGGGAAACACTTCATCCTTCTGAAGCTCAGTTTTGTCAGCTATAACATGGCAAGAACTAGCCCTTGCTATACCAAATGAGTGATGAGGTAATACTTTTAGAACAAAGCAGTTTGAAGAAAGGGGCCATCATAAAAATTCTTTGTCAACATATCTGACATTTAATCCTACTTATTCTGTGTTGTGTAGACATAAATCAAGTCACGGTGAGCTCCTCAGATTTTATCTGTGGCTTTGTTCCAAGGCAGAAAAAAAAAACCTACATTGACCTCAGATAGGTGCTTCCATCTTGGCTGTATAGGTAATCAAAATACTTGTTTGATGTGAAAAGGAAGTACATCAACTGAGCCATCCAGGGAGAATTGAAAGGTTAACTCCACCGCATGCCTCTTTTGAGTACTTGGAAGACTGTTTTTGAAATGGGAGCATCATAGACCTCTTGGCTCCATTAAGGCTGAGGAGAAAGGAGACCATGCATGGGTAAGTCCTCTCTGTGTTTAAGAATTTAATTCAGTAGTCGGGCTTCATCTCTAGGAATTAAAAACTTACTCTCATCTTTTATACCTCAGTGCATTAGAGACCTATTAGGATATCTACGTCACCTATGACCCTTCTCTGAATACTGCCTCAGAACACCATGGCAGCCCTGTTGCTACTATGTGACCCAATAGACAAAGATGGTGGACACCTGGCCCTGTGGTCTCTCAGCTAGGAGGCCAATCCTTTGCTAGATGTTTGAGCTTAAGTCAAACTTGAATGCTGGGATGCAGTCATCTTCTGCCATGTTTGCAGAGGAAAGGAGGAACCAGTCTACTAAGAGAGAATGAGATGAGGTATAAGAGACACTAGAAAACCCACAATAGAGAGAGAAGTGACACAGTGTGAAGTAAGGGCATGAGAATGAGAGAGCCCATCTCCTGGTTCTTGAAGGCTTTATATGTCTCAGTTCCTGTTGGTTTGCAAAGCCTGACTACAGTGAGATTAGCTCATCCTCAGCAGAGCTGTGTACAGGAGTTTTCTGATATTTGTAGCTGTAAGAACCCTAAGAAACACAGGCTTATAGGTAATGGACACCCCTGGGAGTGTGGAAGCGAGCCTGGGGAAACAACCAATGGGCTTGTTTCCATCCAAAGAGCTTTGTTTCCTTCCCTTGGTCCCTTCAGAGAAAACCCTGTACCCAGAAAATGGATAGTCATGGACAGTGGTTATAGGGTAGGGTAGTTGGAGGGAGGGATAGAGGGGTGGAGAGGGGTGGGACTCTTCAGGGGTGTGAAACAGGAAATACTCCCTGCTGAAAACATAGAAAACCTCCAGTCCAGTGATTCTTCCAGTTTCGCAATTACATGAAATTACCAATAAAAAGCCTTCCTGCTATAAAACGGTGTGAACTTATCTACCTCCTGAGCATATTTACAATCAACAGCTTTAGAATATCAATTACATTATCCACACATTACTTCAGCCTCCCTTTTAAACATCCACACTTTATGACTTTGTACATTCAGAGCAACAACAGAAATTATCCTTTAATTAAGCAAACCAACCCCATACCTTTCTCAAGCACATGTGTACTTTTACACGTCAATTGCAGAAAGGCCTCATGGGATTTGCACGTGTTCCAGTACAAGTCATTTATTTGCTTCATCATTATTTTTCCTAATAACAATTCCTTATGTGTTTATATACTTTCTGGTTACAAGGCATTTTCTCGACTGACTTATAGATTTGTACCATGAAGTTCATGCAACTGAGATGATTCATTCTCTTTGATATTCATCTTAGCAATGGCATCTTCCACTTATAAAGGCCTTACACTATGATGGGCATTGTGCCAAGTCTTTTCCAGGCATTTTCTTTTTTTAAGCTTCCCCAAGGCTGATGAAGTGGGTATAATTTGTCACATTTACAGATTAGAAAACTGGGGTTGAACAACTTATCAAAAGGTCACATAGCTGCTTATTGGTGGAGTCAGGGCTCAAAGCTGGGCCTGAGGGATCCATTCTTTTAACCACTATTTACCTGGCCAACTTGTTTTCCTTTAACTTACCATTTCTAGTCTTCTAGGCTAAGCAAATGTTTCATTAAAAATGATTTTCTCAATAATAGCAGTTGCCACGTATTGATTATCCATTTATGATTCATTTAACACACTTTCATTAACTGCCTTTTATTGAATTTGCATTATAGAATATTTTTCTTATTTTACTTATAAGTTTTTTTTTTACAACAAATCGCTAAAAGGTTACTATTCTTATTTTATAGAAAAAGAAAACAAACTGTCAAAGATTGTCTTGCACCAGGTTGCTAAGTAATGAGGAATATTGGATTTGAATCCCAGATTATACCATCTGACTTCACAGCCTGTGCTCTTTCCAGCCTATTAAAAAAAAAGGGGGAACCAGGAATGGTTCACTGATTTACCTAGATCTTCTAAGACTCAAACTGGCTTCTCTGTAGTCCTTTTCCCATTAACTCCAGAAACTCCTCATTCTGTAAAGATACTACCTCTTTAGAAATGAAATGGAATGTACCAATGATGGCACAAATACAGGGCTGTGTGTCTAGTGAGAAGACTCAAGAATGTTCTTGGATTGGAAAGATGGGATGGTGAGGGGTGGAGGGGAAATGGGAAGAGATCCCCAAAGAGGTGAGAAAAAGGTATAAAAACAACAAGAAGACAAGAATGGGAATAAAGCGTCTTGAAACATGCAGGCTAAGAAGTGTCAGTGAGTCAGCATGAATCAGAGAATAGGATTGAGGGTGACAGAGGTTAGGTCAAACAAGCAATTTCTTCCGTGGTTTCACTGGGGGCTAGAAATAAAAACCTCATTATTATCCAAACACAACACTAACATGAAGAGGTGAAATAATTTATCCTTAAATAACAGGCTGACCTACTCAGAATTGTAATTTTAATGTAAGACTAACCTTTGAAAATAGATCAAGTGATATAAATTATTAAGGAGAAGACATTCATCAGATAGATTGCATCTATTAGTAATTTTATGCATGAAGAGTTATCTCCTAAAAGTACAGTTGCAGCTACCTCTGCACAGAAAAAAAATGAAGAACCCAGTTACCCTTTTGTGACATGTTCCGCTGATTTTAATCAGTATTTCTCTTGTCAAATGAAATGAAAAGACTGAAATATGATCTCTCCTGCGGATGTACACTCTCTGCCTCCCACCTCCTTCAAGGCACCAGGAGTTTTCCTGGTGCTGAGGAACTGGAGACACACATTTCAAGCAGTTTTTTTTTCCTTTCCTTCTATAGGGGGAAAATATCTAAATCAGTTGGTAAAAGCACCAAACATTTACTGACAATCTTCTAGCTACCTAGCACAGGGCTGACTGGGGTAGGAGGAGGCAGAAAGTCTAAGACAGTTCCTGTCCTCAAAGACTTTAGCGTAAAGACCTGGAAGAAATCTGAATTACGTGTAACTCTGCTATTCCATTCACAGCTAAGTGAGTCTGGGCAATTCGGTGAGCCTCTCTGAGCCTCAGTTGCTGTGTCTGTAAAATGGGGATGACACTGTTATCTATCTCAAGGAGTTGTTATGAGGAGTCACAGAGTTATGTCCAAGAACAGCTCTCAGGAACTGGCATATATTCAGCTATATATAGAACTATATAAAGCTAGTTCATTGTTATTGATGTTTCTGTTTCACCACTGTCTCAAGTTGGGGTGAGGATTGCTTTGTTTCCCATACCACCGTCAGCTCTATTCCTTTAGGTATTTAGGGTTCAGCCTTTCAGGAAGCTGTAGGCTGATGATGGGCACCCCAAGGTGTTGAGGAAGAGGTTGCTCGTGTGAGTTGGATGGCGATGGAGCAAAGTCTCAGAGCCCAGAGAGGTGACGGTCCTCCTGGCTGCACTAGTCAGTAGCAGTGCTTAGCAGGGGCTCCCCTAGTTGGAGACTGGGAAGTCAGTTGTGCTGATTTGGCTCCCTCTGGGCTCCAGGGGCAGGAAAAAGATTGGTGCTTTCTCAAAGGGAAGCTTGGTCTCCACGATGCTGCAGCCAGTCACCCTCAAATGGTTCCTCCAGGCCCATTCCCTTCAGAATGCAAAGCTCCACTCACACCTGCCCCACAACATACCATCCTCCCCTTTCCTTGTTAGTCCATTTAATCCTTATTTAGAGGATCACTAGTTGTAGTAATTTCTCTTTCAAATCTGTTTCCTTAGGGCACAAACTTTGTCCCTAATCATTCAGGGACATCAAATAAATATCAAAAAGACTGGCTCTTATGACTCAGAAGGTGGAACAGAGAAACTCAGAAACAAGTTCTCTGCTTTTCTGCCCTCTCAGCCATCCCCAAATGCAAAGCATACCTCAGGGTACGTGGTGGCCGTGATGGGATGTTCACAGGGTGTGAAGAAATTGGGAAGGTATGTTCTGTTTATATCTCACAATATTATCCTCTGAAACTATTGGTCCCTTCTCCTGCTTCTTCATCCTCTTCTCTTTTAATGATGATGTTAATGATGAGGAGTAAGAGGAGGCCCATTTTAAAAGAAGAGTAAGTAGGTTTAGAAAAGCGAATATTGTGTCAATTGGGTGTTCCAGGAAAGAGATGTTGAGACTGAGATAGGAGCATGAATAGTTGGTGACTCTGTGAAAGGTATAAGGAAAGGAAGCTGATGGATCAGGGCAAGCTGTCAGATCAGCACGCCAATCTGCCACCTATGGAAGAGAGAGAGGGAGCAGGATTTGGGAGAGTGAGAGCCTCAGACCACAGTGCATATCTGACGTGTGGAGAGCTCCAGAACAAAGATGGCCCAGTAGAGGAGCCCCATGTGGAGCAGAAATGGCAAGGCCCTAGGATCCATGCCATGTTCAATCACTGGCTTCCTTCAAAAAGCATGGCCTCCGCTTCAAAGCTGGAGCAGATCCAGAGGTGCTGCTGTTGCAGGGTTTTGGGGTGCAGGGGAGGCACAGCTGCCCCGAGAGGACATTTTTCCAGGTCTTGGTCTCTCATTCACCCAAGAATGGGAGAGGGGACCATGGTGGGTGCGCTCATAAGAAAATGTTGGACCCCAAAGAGTTTTGCAGAAAAGTGATTTATTTCGGCAGAGAGAAAGAAACAGCTAGCTCTCATACTGAATGAGAAGGGTTCCCAGAGGGAGAAAACCAGGGAGGAAAAGCCACTCTCACACTGAGTGAGAAGGGTTCCCAAAGGGGGAAAACCAAGAAGGAAAGCTCCTCTCACACTGAGTGAGGGAATCCAGAAAGATGGAATCCAGGAGAGGGAAAGCAGCTTCCATGAGGATTGTGGAAGGGGACCCCAGAGGGGGAAATCCACCCGGAAGGAAGACAGGGACTTTTAACCTGGGAGGAATTCCCACTTTCTCCAAGCCCCCTGGCCAATGAAAAGAGTTCCTTTAAACTTCTGCTGGAGTGATTGACTTTGGGTCCTTTCCCGTGTGTGCGAAAATTAAAACAAAAACCTCTAATCCCGTGATGGAGAGAGAGAGAAGGTGGGGCATTGAGAAGTTCTTGCCCTAGAAACTATGCCCCTTGTGGACCTAGGAAGAGAATACATTCCCTCACTGCCGCTGCAGACTCAAACAACTGCTTTCCTTATATTTCCTTTCCTGAAAGGGGATCCATGTGGCACACCTCATGGCTACTGTACATGCCCATGGCGGTGTGAGCATCATGGAGGATGTGTGATGGAGGAAGAGCTCAGACCTGGGCCTGGGGTCTGGTGTTCTGATTCCTACTCTAGGGTTCTCTTCAGTCTTGCTTGAAACTCATGAGAAATCAGAGACTACCATTGGATGGTGTATAATTAAGCGTTAAATGTCACAGTGTAGACATAGAGCTGCTGAGTTTCAGAGACTGGAGACATCTGAGTGGTAACTCAACCAGATCCAGTTTCTTTTGGGAAATATGCCACCTGGAGGTCAAGAGATCAAGTGACAAAGAGCCACTGTACCTACAGCTACAAATAGTTAATTTATCTCACTTCTCTGGTGGTGCCACATATCATGCCATATTTCCTGTCTTGGGAGTTTTATACCCTCTGGTCAAAATCAGATTTCTGGCCAAGCAGATGCTCCTAAGTCGTGAGGTTTGCCAGACTTACTCTTAGGCTGAAGTCCTACGGATGACAAAACATGCTTTCTCTTAATCGTTTGGCCAGAGTCCAAATGATAGCGGATGGTCCTTGAGGGAGAACAGCCGTGACTCAAGATGCAACTAAAGTATAAGGTTCTCACAAGGTCAGCTTAAAGGTAGTGATGAAGGTTGTGCCGGAAAGTGGCTGGGCTCAGCAGCAATGCCGGGT
This sequence comes from Cheracebus regulus, assembly GCA_963574635.1. Taxonomy (NCBI): domain Eukaryota; kingdom Metazoa; phylum Chordata; class Mammalia; order Primates; family Pitheciidae; genus Cheracebus; species Cheracebus regulus. The sequence continues at coordinate 221,358 of CAUYQU010018043.1, read as the reverse complement.
TTCAGTGTAACCTGCCCATCTGTTGGCACTCAAAGTTTCATGAGTCAAACTGAGGCCAAGTCTTTATAATGTCAACATATGCTAGGGACTAGTCAGAGTCCTCACATTCTCGCATTTTAGTAAGAACAGCGATGATTAAAAAAAAAAGAATTGCTGTTCATGGCTAAATCTTTATATTACCAACATTTGCCAGGAAGCTTTGTGAGATGGCTTTTGATGAGGACATTATTGTTCTGGTAGTTATACAGAAATTTAAACTTTATTAATCATGCTAATAAAATAGTGATGGTTAATCTTTTTATTTTTCTCCTCATACTGGGCAAGGAACTGTGCTAAGTGTATTCCCACCCACCCCCACCATTTAACTCTTGCAATAGTTCTAAGAAGTAGGCAGTATTTATTTCCCATTACAGATGAAGAACTTGAGAGGTTAAGTAACTTGTTGAAGGTTTCATCGATGGTGAATCACAGAGTTTGGGGTATGGATTCAGCCCTTTTTGATTCCAAAGCTCCTGGTTTTATTCCTTATGCTATATAACCTCTTAACTATTAGACTCCAACCAAAAATATATGGTTTTTTAAAGTCATTTTATAATTGGCAACCTGAGGCTCAAAGTTAGTAGCAGTCTGAACTGGAACTTCTGCTCCCAGTTCTGAGCTCTCTTCCTCAATTAAACTGATTAAACCAAGCAATAGTCATGACTAGAGTGTGCCTTTGATGTCCCTTGGGAATACCAATAGGTCTTTTAGTTCTTCGAGGCCATGGCATACTCTCTGCTTTCACTTCATTTCAAGATTGCTACTTATTCCTTCATCAAGGAATTCCTGAGTCTCTGGTAAATTGCTAGGAAACTGAACAAAGAGAGAAAATTAACCAGATAAGGTATGCGTGTCAAATTGTCCTCATAGCCACTATTATTTTATTTTTAAGTTTCCAAAGCATTTAGGAAGTAGCAGCTGCGGCTCACCATGCCACCAGTCCAAGATTTGTGTGTGTGTGATGGACAAAAACACTCTTTTTAAGAGACAGATTTCTAAAATGACCATGAAGAGTTGTTCAAAAATTCTTGTATGCCAACACAGAAAACATTTGGTCAGGATCTCCTTGTTTCTTTCCTCCTATCCCTTTCAGCAGCTATGTAGTCTTCGCTTCTGTGCACTGTTATTTTTATCTGTAATTTTTGGGAAAGTGAAGTATCAGCAGTTGAAGAATGACTTGGAAAGAGACATTTTTATTGCTTAAATGATTCCTTTCAGGGAGACAACGGAAGCCAAAAAGGGATCATTGCAAACCTAAAGGAGCTTGAGAAAATTTACACCCTTTAAGGTATTTTAAGCCTTCAGAACTATTTTGAGTAAAAAGACTTATTTGGGGCTTGTGGAGAGTCCTGTTTCATAAGAGCAGAGTTAGACTCCAGACAGCTGTTGAGGTGGTTGGGAATGCCGGCTCTAGAGCTACACTTTCTGGGTTCAAATCCTGCCTCTACTAGCTGGGCAGGTTGATGTCAGCTCCCTGTGCTTCCATTCCTCATCTAACAAATGGGGAAGTGGGAGAGAAAACAATACCATATAAATAATACTTACCTCATGGTACTTTTGTGAGAATTAACTGAGATATTTGTAAGCCCTTATATTGATTAAGACTTCCCCCACTGAAAAGCACCAACACCTGACCCAAATCAGCATAAGCAAAAAGGCAATTTATTGGTCATCAAAATGCAAAAGTCTGCGACTAGGGCTGGATTCCAGGCTCAGACAATGTTATAACTTTGTACCTTTAATACGATGGCAGTGGTGGCTCCAAACCCTATTTCCTCTCAGGGAAAAGTTCATCTCATTGGCTCTGATTGCTTATCATGTCCATCTCTGAACCAGTATCGAGGCCAGTATTGGTTCATATGTGATGCTCCAGCTATCACAGACCTGGGTCCCATAGCTCATCCTAGGAGCTGGACTTTCATTCAGATTTGAGAGAACCATGTAGCCTGAAAACGTGTGCATGTGATTACTCAGAGCGGAACTGTGGTTGGTTATCAGAGGAGGTAATCAAAACAGATAATTCGCTAGGGCGGTGGCTCACGCCTGTAATCCCAGCACTTTGGGAGGCCATGGTGGGCAGATCACCTGAGGTCAGGAGTTCAAGACCAGCCTGGCCAACAAGATGAAACCCCATCTCTATTAAAACAACAACAACAACAACAACAATAACAACAAAAACAGATAATTCACTACGAGTGCTTAGCCTATCGGCTCAACTTTAAATTACCTGGTGAATGGTAGCTGGCGCTATCATCATCATCATCATCAGCTACCCATGAAGAAGGAAGCCTAAAGCAAGTGTCTTTGTGATACTTAATCAGTGATTATATTCCATACTGGGAATTAAGAGACAGAATCATATCTCACCCAAACAGCTATTTATTATCCACCTCCCATTGTGCCTTTGCTGTTTTCCCAATCCTATGTTGCCTGCCTCACTCTCTTGCTAATTATTAAAATACAGCCCATCCTTTGAAGCCCATGCCAACTATAGAGTCTTAGGTGTCATCTCCACCCCCTTATCATTTCTTTCATCTCAGAAGTGCTACAGCTTTCACGGTCTGGACAGTAAAGCAAGCTAAGTGTGAAATCACTTTGCAAACTGAAAAGCACTATGTCTTCCACTCAATATATGACTCTAAAATATTTATGATATAATCATTTTATTATATTACAGTGATTGAGAATATGGAGCTTGGAGATCAGACCTGTCTCTTTTGCTAATCTAATGTTGGAACTGGGGCAGATCCTGAAACCTTAGACTCAGTTTATTTATCTGCCAAAAGAGGATGATACCATTCACTAGTATTGAGATAATGCAGATAAAGTGAGATAAGATCATGAGATAATAAGATAATGCACATAAAGTGTGTACTGAACTTATCACACATTCACACACACACACCCTCATCTTCTTGTAAGCAACTTGGAAGCAGGTAATATGTACCCACCCCACTTTGCTCCTCTAAGCATTAGCTATTTATATTACAATTTAAGCTGTAACAACAGAAATCACTGACTTTACATAAATATTATAACATTAAAACTTTACAGCTAAATCAAAGGTTTGACTTTAAAAGAAAATACAAAAATTCTATGACTTTTTAAACTGTCAAAATCTTTAATTCTAGGTCCAGGATTCTAAAAAATGCCAGATCAAGAAATTTTGGCCATGTTGGCTCTGTTTTTGTCCTGGCGTCTCACTCCCTTTTCTGTCTCTGTGGACGATGTGTCTAACCCTGAATCTCGGAGGTGGGTGGGGGAGGTATAGTGACAAATACCTGAGCGATTTGTCCATCCTGTGCCGTGGAGCAAAACAACGAGAAGTGATATATTACGAAGGCTGCAAATGTTCTTCCCCTGGAAATGACATAAATATTAGATTTTGCTGAAAAACAACATACACTTTGGAGCCATTAAGAATTCTCACAAAAGCAGGGAAGCAAAGAGGCCTGCTAGCATCCTCTTAATAAAGTCTGTTTTCTGCTGACAGGACCCAAAGTAAATGTAGTTGGATGGGTGCTTACCATCCATTGGCAGGTTTTGGGAAGCAGCCAGCTATCTCTTTCAGAGATTCAAAAGTCTTTGCCCTCCAGCTTAAGTAAGGAAGTGGTGTGGAGAAGGAGTTAGATTGGCAATCAGCAGGATACAGGACACAGGATCCGAGTGCAGGCTGTGGATTCTAACAGTTGTGTGCTCCAGAGAAGGCATTTAATATATCATTTATATTTTAGTGATTTTTAGTTATGAGGGACACAAACTTACTGAAACCAGTTTTTTTTGTTTTTGTTTATTTTTTCAAAAGAATGGCATGGACTATTAAATTTCTTTCTTTTTGAGGTAAAATTTACATAACATAAAAGTGACGATTTTACTCATCTTAAAGTATGCAGGTCAGTGGCTAGTATATTCAGTGTTGCAAAAGTCACCACTACCTAGTTCCAGAACATTTGCATCAGCCCAAAATGAATCCCCACATCCATTAAGCAGATATTCCTTATTCCTCCTTGTGCTACTACCTGGGAACCACTAATCTGCTTTCTATCTTCTTGGATTTGCCTATTCTGGGTATTTCACAAAGGGAATCCTATCAACTGTGGCATTTTGTGTCTGGCTTCTTTCTCTTAGCATGATGTTTTCAGGGTTCATCCATGTTGTAGTAGATATCGGTACTTTATTCCTTTTCATGGCTGAATAATATTCCATTATACAGATATACCATATTTTGTTTATCCATTCATCTGCTGATGAATATTTGGGTTGTTTTCACATGTTGGCTATCATAAATAGACTATTGAATTTTGCTTCTTCATGAATGTGGGGTAAAGAGCTGTCTAGGTAGCTCTCCATAACATCTCAGCTCAGGTGGTCCACAGAGAGTAAAATAAATGTCTGGTCTCAGTTCCAAGTTCCTAGGGAAGAGACTCTGATAGGTATGGTCATGTGGCAGCTGTCCTCCTGTGCAGAGGCTGTGAGACCAACCCTATGGTGTGGGGGATGGGTCAGCTTTTCTTACAGGGCAGGAGGGTAGAGTAGACAGGTCAGGCACCTCTATCATCAAATAATTATGCTTGGCTGTCCCTTATCCAATGCCCAATCTGTGCTTCCTATGAGCTTTATTTCTATTTTGTGAATGGGTACCTTGATGCCTGGGTCTCAGTTTCCTCAGTGCTGAAGTGTATATCCTATTGAACCTAATGAATATTACAAGACTCCAATACAATGCTCAGGAGAAGTGCTCCTAAGTTGTAAGGAGCCAGCTGTAGGATCCCATATGCACTAGTTGCCCATCTCTGACCCTCCCCAGACACATTAATTATCTCTTCCTACAAGACCCCAGCCTATATGGTTTGGCCCCTCCCAATGCCCTGGCTGTGCTGTGCTCTCTTCAGTCCATTTTGTTGGCTGGTGTGTGAGTTCCCAGCTGCAAGAAAGGCAAGCAGTGCATCTGAGCACCCAGGACTCAGCTATGGGGCTGACACACAGAACTTGCTCGGTAAATAGGAAGCCAGTGAAAGGCAGAAAAACTTTTGATCCCTTCCACTGCCATAAACGAACCCCTCATGACTTACAATTTCATTTCTCCGTCTGAGGAAGTGATGCCACACTATCTAGGCAGAAGGGACTGAAAGTTTTCTCTCAGTCCTGGCTTTGTTTTCCCATGGTGAGGCTACCCCTCTCCCATCCAGCATGAGGATGGCCGGTCCCTTTGAAAATCAGGTCAATGGACTGACAAGCACTTTGGCCTCAATAGAGAGATGGCGGGGCCAGGAGATGCTGCGAAGTGCAGGAAGCAGGAGGATGTCTGCCCTGGCTGCTCAGGTCTGACAGTGGCTGGACTACGAAGCACTACCCTTCCCCGTGTCTGCATGGAAGCTCCCTCACCTCACAGGAGCGCCGTGTCATGGCCACTTGGGCCTTGGAGCACCGTGATCCTGGCAGGGCTGTCATCAACCGTGGTTACAGCATATTTAGAAGTGATCTTTATCAGAGTGTCTCATGGGTAATTCTCAAGTCCTTCCAGAGCTGTTTCCTCTTCTAATGACTGTCCAGGCACCAGTCTTTTTGCAATTCCATGGTTTGCTTATTTTGGCAAGGAAATGGAAATAGGGTCAGCTGATTTCTGTCAGAGCTGAGTGTAAAGTATCCAGAGTGCGTCTGCAAAACTGAACAGGAGAATGTGCTGTAAAAAGCTGGTGTTTGGCTGCTGGTGAGCCTGCAGCTTTGTAAACAGCTCTCTCGAGATCAATGCTTCACACAGTTCCTGCTCTCCGGGGTCTTTGTCCCCACTCTGTTCCAGCACAGCTTGGCTGTGGGCACCTTTCCCACCGGCTTTTCTCTCTCAAAGCCTAGCAAAGATGTGACATCTGAAAGTAGCCAAGGCGGCAAAAACTAGTAACAATGGACACTGCATTTGGGTTTAGATATTCTGGAACTACTTGAATGAGGATGCCACTGGAAGTTAACGAGGATGAATGAAATATGACAGAGAAGGCCAGGCGTAGTGAGTTATGCCTATAATCCCAGCACTGTGGGAAGCCCAGGCGGCTGGATCACCTGAGGTCAGGAGTTCGACATCAGCCTGGCCAACATGGTGAAACCCCATCTCTACTAAAAATACAAAAAAGTAGCTGGACGTGGTGAAAGGCACCTGTATTCCCAGCTACTCAGGAGGCTGAGGCAGGAGAATCACTTGAACCCAGAAGGCGGAGGTTACAGTGAGCCGAGATCGTGCCACTGCATTCCAGCCTGGGCAACAAGAGCAAAACTCCATCTCAAAAGAAGGAAAAGAAATATGACAGAGAATTTTCCACTGTGATGAAATCTGAGTACTGGGACCTGGGCCCAAGGGGATATTGGAGGTGGTATAGTTTAGAGCTGCACTGTCCACTGGGGTGGTCACTAGCTACCTGTGACTACTGAGCCCTTGGAGGCAGGCTAGTCTGAATTGAGATGTGCTGAAAATGTAAAATACACACCAAATATCCAAAACTTAGTACAAAAAAAGTTTAAAAGAACCATCGTTTTTTTATTGATTTAATTTTAAAATTAATTATTACATATTGAAATAATATTTTTGATATGTTGGGTGAAATAAAATGTATTATTAAAATTAATATTTTTAACTTTAATTTTAAGTTCAGGGGTACATGTGCAGGAGGTGCAGGTTTGTTACATAGGTAAGCATGTGTCATTGGGGTTTGTTGTACCTATTATTTCATCACCCAGGCATTAAGCCTAATATCCATTAGTTATTTTTCCTGATCCTCTCCCTCCTCCCACCCTCCACCCCCCGATAGGCCCCAGTGTGTGTCCCCTCTATGTGTCCATGTGTTCTTAATCATTAAAATTAATTTTAATAGTTAATTTTTAATGTGGCTTTAAAAACGTTTTAGATGTGGCTACTGGAAAACTTTAAATTACACATATAGATTTGCTTTATATATCTACTGTACCGCACAGGTTTAGAGGTAAAGAGTGTGGGCTCTGAAGATAGTCTATCTGGATTTGAACTCTGGCTCTAATTCACTGGCTGTGTGACCCCTGACAAAGTAGCTTTCAGACCTTCCACAGAGACCCACTGTAATCATTTCATTTTATAACGTTTTACACTCACATACACATACAGATAAAATTGATGAAATAACACCCTTAAAGCATGTGATGCATTCTGATATGTTCTGTTTCATTTCATCCCCCTCCCCCTCCTGTATCCTTTCCTCTCTCATCTATTTATTTAAAACAATGCTTGTCGTGACCTCCTGAATTAATTTCAAAACCCAGAAATAGGTCACATGCTTTGGTTTGAAATTCCAGTCTGAACCTTTCTGTGTTAACTCTCATCTGTAAAATGGAACAAATACTTCCATGACCTTTTAAAGTCATCTTGAAACTATTGGTAAGATAGTGTATGTAAAGCCCTTAGCACAATACCTGGTATATAATGAAGTGCTTGGTGAATGGAAGAAAATATTGTTATTCCAAATGGGCCTTCAGTTTTCCCTAGGAATACTTAGGAGTGTCTGTTACATAGGAAAACACACTAAATATTAGCTGTTCTTCTTACTGATGTTATTTTAAATGGGTGTGCAAGTTTCATACTAATCTTTTTACCCCCAAAGGGAAGTCACTTGGTGTGAGCAAATGCAGCGTTTCCATAGTGTGAAAAGTGGCATCCAACCTCCTTGTATGTTGCTTGATAAGATCTCTTAAGTTGATTTTCCCTGTGTGTGTTCTCTCTTTTCTATGTAGGCTGTAAATTCTCAGCAGACAAGCTTTGTGCCATCTGTTGTCTTGGATCCCCCTCCATCATATCCAGGATACAAAGGAGACATTCATAGCACAGGCTTTGGAGCCACAAAATCTGCGGTTCACCCCCTAGCTGTGCCACTGAGGTGCTGTTTGACCTTCGTCTTCCTCCAAAACAAAAGCCTCTTGGCCTCTGAATCTTCATCTGTGACATAGGAATAATGATACCCTGCTCTCAGCTCTGCCATGAAGATGAAATGGCAGCTGGGCATAGTGGTTCATGCCTGTAATCCCAGCACTTTGGAAGGCCAAGGCAGGAGGATTACTTGAGGCCAGAGTTTGAGACCAGCCTAGGCAAAAAAGTGAGATCTTGTCTAGACAAAAAAAAAAAAAAAAAAAAAAAAAAATGCCAAGCTTGGTGGCACATGCTTGTGGTCCCAGCTACATGGGAAGCTGGAGCAGGAAGATTACTTGATGATCCTAGGAGGTCGAGGCCACAGTGAGCTATGATTGCACCACTGCACTCCAGCCTGGGCAATAGAGCGAGACCCTGTCTCAAAAAAAAAAAAAGACATAAAAAGATTAATGCATATTGTGCATATTGAGCCTTCTACAGAGCTGGATGCAGGAAGTGGAGGTCGTGGTTGTTGCTGCGTGATTTTCATGGTATGATCTTGGTAAGGGCTGAGTAGATCCCTAATTCCCTGACATCATTCCTGGTGTACAATCAGGGCACCTCAGATTCAAAGCACTTCATCTGGATGTTTTTGCACATTGGCTGACCCTGTTAGAACTCACCGTGTACTACTTCTGGTATTTCAGGAATATACACAAAGGTCATGTGTCTTGAATAGGGCTTCCTGGAGATGAAATTTTTCATTGCATCAGGCCCAACTTCTTATGTTTGCACTTGGTTAGGCAGAAAGGGAAGGTGATCTGAAACCACCCTGGGCAGTTCCCTCTAGCCACTGAGCCCTTGAACTGGGGTGCAGTTGGTGTGACAGGGTTGCTCACAGAGTGCATGAGTCTGTCCCCAGGGTCCTGTTACCAGCATGGGAAGCTCTGTGTTCTCCCCTGATGTTGTCCTTCAGCTGTGGGCTGATCGCAGGCCCCGCAACTCATGTCAATCCTCCAGTCTCAGTTCCTCTGTTGGTGAAACAAAGAGCTGTGAGGGTGGTTATGAGGTTTTGAAGCAACTCAGTCTCATATCTTTAATGCACTGTTGCCACGCTGTAGGGCCATACCTGGCTGTGGAAAGGACAATGAACAAGATGGACAGAACGTTCCTCTCATGGAGCCCATCATCTAGGCCGTTGTAATCCTCTCCTCTTCACCCCATTGGAAGGATTCGCACCCTAGGGCTATGGAGATGACTGAATGCTTAACACCTGACACTCATCAAATAGCATCAACAGCATTTAATTAGTCATATACTCATTTAGGTGGTTGTAGCTGAGAAAAGAGTGAAAAACCAGGGGCTATGGGAGGTAGACTTTATAGTATCAAGAGGGTGTGGTGCCCCTGGGTTCCCATAGGATGTTATTGGCTTATTTGAATAATTCCATTGGCTGGCCAGGAACTGGAAGCTACTACTCAGGAATAAGGAAGAACAGTGTCTGGTCTCCCTTGATCAGGAGCACCTTACCTGTAGGGGCAGAATTGGGAGGATAATTGTGATTGGTCATGTGAAACCCTCCTGGTTTCAGATGTCAAGGCGGCACATAATATTGGACTTTAATTTTAAGCCTAACATTGCATGGAGGAGGAAATACACAAAACAAGTCTTTATAATGCAGGGTGATGCTTGTTTTGGAGGGGAGAGCACATCTAACTCCAAGTGCAGGAGGAGTTTGGAGAGAAGATTCCTGATTTGGTCAGAGGACAGGGGCTGGGTCAAAAAGTGCTTCACCTGTAGAGGGTGTGATAGCAGAGCCTCCAACTGCCTCCTGCTATGATGTATCTTATACAGTGTGTGCCACAGAGCAGCTGCTCTCTATTCCATCTTTCTCCTTCCCATTTTCATCTCCACTGCATTTCATCTTCCTCTCACCTGCACATTCATCTTTCATGCCAGGCTTCCTGGATTGCATGTTTTTAAAGTGTCATTCTTGGACCAGCAACATTGTTTTCTTCTGAGAACTTGTAAGAAAGGCAGATTCTTGGGTCCCATCCTAGATCTATTGGATTCGGAAATTCTAGGGATGGGCCCAGTAGTCTGAGCTTTAACAAGTCCTGCAGCTGATTCTGATGAGGGCCAAAGCCTGCCCTGGATGACTCCCTGTTTGTTCAATGGATATGGCCCTATGCCTGTTGTGCACCCTCCTCTACGTAGAATGCTTTATGCCGACAGGCTTGCTACCCTTGGCATAATTCAAGGCTCTGAACAAAGGTCATTTCTCAATGCATTCTTCCATAATGGCCTTAATTAAATTTATCTCTTCTGGCTCCTCAGCCTTCTGCAACTCATGATATTTCAGTGATAAGACCCCGCATCTTCTTCTTGGTACTCAGCTATCTAGCTGGTGTGGTGTGTAGAGTATGAACTTTGACTAGATGAATTTGAATTCTGGATTTGGATCCTGTTTCTACTACTTCCCAGCTGTGGAACCTTCCTTGAGTGGGGCACCAAACTTTCTGAACTTTAGCTTAGTCATCTGTAAAATGGATATCATGCAACAGCTACCCTCTAGGATTGTTATGAGGATTAAATGAAGTGATGTACGGAAGGCATTTGCATCATCTGGCATTTAGTTAGTGCCCAATAGATGTTAGCGATTGTTATTGCATTTCTAGGGTTTGAATCCCATCTTCACGATCTATTAGCTATGAGGGCTAAGAAAGTAACTTTCTTCATGTCTCAGGTTCCTCATCTGTGAAGTGGGGAGAATAGTAGTAAAAGAATTGTTGTAAGAAATAAATGAGATGATGAATTCGGAGTGCTGGCACAAAAGAACTGCACAGTAAAGGTTAACTAGTACTATTATAATCCATTGTCCTTTTATAGAAACTGCTTCTTGGCGCCCTACCATGCTATCACTTGGGAAGTGCAGCTGAGATAGAAACATTCGTCCTAAGGAATTGGGTGCCACCAGTCCATAAGGAGCCCTACCTCACGGGGGAAGGGCCTCTAGGCATCTGTTCTTGTCTTTTATCTTTCCTTCTCCTTTAGTGTCTCTGTATTTCCATAGAGAATGCTCCTGCGGGGTCAGTGGCTTATGTTTTTAAGCAATACACTTTTTAAAGTTGGATTTTAAATGAGAGAGGATCTTTGGAGTTTGTTTCTCTCCTCCTCCAGTCCTGCTACCCTCCTCCTTCCCCTGGGCATCTGGAGCTCACAGGAGTTCATGCATTTTAATTAGAAGAGAAATCCACTGATAAGGTGGGAACATTCGTCCACCTCAGGCAAACCTGAGATGCTTCAGACCCACAGATACCTTGGTTCAGTGTGGGGGAGGCTCCATCTACCCATCTCTAAGCTGCCTGCCTTCTCTAGAGGAATGATTTTAAAGCAATCGTCCTGCATCTTGGGCTGCCCATATAAAGTTAGTCGTCATTGTTTAGGGTTCAAGTTTCTTTCTGTGCACTTACTCTGTCATTGTCTTTTTATGATTATTTTTTAAATTAGTCACTCCTGTAAGAAGGAAAGAGAAGGCTGCTCTTATTTATGGAATGTCTACTCTGTCCCAAGCTCTCTACCAGGTGCTTGACAAATGCTCCTTAACTTAATCTTTACCAAACCTTAAGACGTGGCTTGTGTTATGCTCATTTTGTAGGTGGAAAGACTGAGACTCAAAGAGGGTGTGCAGGGAAGGGTGTGCTGTTGGCAAAGCAATGAAGAAGGTGATGCTTTTCTGATGTGTGCCTCCCTCTTTGGTCCCATCTCCAGCTTCCCAGGGTTGTTCTGTCATCTAAGACTGCTTAGGGCCAGTGACCAGGCCTGCTCTCCCGAGCAGCGGAACACACTGTAGTCCTTCTCTGACTTTTCATTAAAATTTGCCTGTTCTTCGTTTCATTCATTCAACCTCATAGGTTTTTCAAAGCTAATCTTATAAATGAATCCCAGGTGGAGTGCTGATTGCTTACTATGAATTATCTTATATGAAATTATCTCTCCTGAAGGCTCTGTACTTTGGCTTTTATAATGCCGTTTACCCGCGATGAGAGGGATGAGGAAATGGAGTTTCAGAGCTGGAGGGTCACCTGGGCTAGTTGGCCACCATTTATCAGAGTAGGGGCACCATGCTTGGACTCTGACGTAGAGTGTGGCAGCTTTAATCTCGGGTTGCAAATGCTGTCAAAGTGTGGGACTTCAGGAAGTGGTGGGGAAGTGGTGGTGGTAGAGAGTGTCATCCCTGCATGGTTAACTCTGACCCTATCTGAGCTACTTTTCCAGCTCTGCCTGCTTTGCTTTTCTAGTATGAGCTTGTGGCGATCCCTTTATGCTGCCTGATGTTTTAGTAAAATGGGAGATATGGGAGAAGTCTTCCATCTCCCAGGACGCCCATGGGGAGTATAGAGGTAGCGTTTCCCAGAGACGCTGCACGGCACATGCTGGCTTGGAAACTGACTTCACTTATTTAGCTGATCATCAAATCTCCATTCCCCACCTTAGCCTCTAATACACTGTGACCTTTTGAGTTCTATATCAGTGCACCATCTGCATTTGGCACAGGGAATGGCAGATTTCTTCCAAGGGCTGCCATGGCTTCCTGCTATTTCCTTATGCTAGTTGCTACTTGCAGATTTCTTTCTAGTAAGTGCAGATTACCTGACACCTGCACTGTATGCTAATGACTAATTAGAGCATAACCAAACTATTGCAGAGCTGTGCGGCTTCTCGAGCTGAAAGCCAAGGTTGAAATCCTCTCTCTGTTGTAATTTCAGTGGGGCATGCAGTGGGTTTTATGAGGGCATTTTGTTTAAGTATCACGTCCCACCTGGGCCTTTGTTGCGATTTTGGCCCTCCGTATCTTCAGTGTGCTAAGTTCTGGGAGGCAACTGACAGGGGAGAATTGCTCCTGCTTGTTACATCTGGAGTCAGCCGCAGTTTGGAAAGGGCACTGACAGCCATAAGGCAACTCAGGGCGCCAAAGAGCTGTTCCTCCCGGCTGTGCATGGAGGCGCATGGGCACTGGATTAACTCTCACCTCAGGGAGGTCTCCACGGCTGGTTATCTTCCCTAGCCCGACCCCAGTGGATTTTCCTCTTAGCATTTCCTCCTTCCTCTTCCTCCTTGTCTCCCCCCACCTTCAAGATTGCCCACTCTATTTATTTAGTCAACGACTATTTGTGGAGCCTGTACTGCAGGCCTGGCGCTGTTTTGAAGCTGAGGATACAAAAGTGAGCAAGCTAGAGGAGGTCCCTGACTTCACTGAGCTCATTCTATAGTGGGCGATAAGGGAATAAAATAAATTAAAACAGTATTTCAGGGAATGGAGGAAACTTAAGACAGGTAAGTGGATGGAGTGTGGCAGGGAGGGGGCTGCTCTGTTGGATAGGATGGCTGGTCAGGGAAGCTTCTTTGATGAGGTAACATTTGAGCAGAGACATAAGTAAAGCAAGAGCAAAGACCATCTGGTTTGTTTCACTCACCAGTGTCCCCAACACTGGAGAAAGGCTCAATAAATCTTTATGAAATGGGGAGATGAAGGAATAAATGAATGCACAGAAGAAAATGTAATTTCCACCTGTAGTTTTTCTTCTTGTGTTGATCTAGCTCCCCCGGGGTGGGCACCAGTCCAGTTTGCTGTGAAAAGCTCCTCTTGCTCTATAGACATCAGGGTGACGCTGTGACTGGGAGGATGGTGGGAAACGGAACTTTGTACTGGTGGCTGAATGACCTGGATTTTGTTTCCATGGTGATTTTCTAAGCCTTTGCCTTAGTGTTTTCAATTGTGAAATGGAGTAGTAGTTTGACTACTGATTCCATACCGTATTATATAGCAATGGAAAAAGTAATAAATTAATAAATAAACATATACATACATAAATATGGAAATAAATAGCACCCAATAAGGTGGGAACTTCTCCACACCAGTTGCTTTGTTATCATTTGATTTTTATAGCAACCCCACAATATTGGTACCATTAAAAATCCCATTATGCAGATGAGAAAATGGTAGAGTTAAGTAATTTTCTTAAGGTATAAATGGAAAGGCCAGGATTGAAACTCAGTACTGTCTGATTCTGGAGTCTGAGTTTTTAGCAGCATTTGAGTTCTGCCTCCTTGCCTGGAAATGTCTATGCTGCCTTACTCTCTATAGTTCATTCTCTGTAGCTTAAATAGAAAGATACTCTTTTTTTTTTCTTAGATGGGGGTCTCCCACTGTTGCCCAGGCTGGAGTGCAGGGGCATGATCATGGCTCATTGCAACCTTGACCTCTTGGGCTCGAGTGATCCTCCCACCTCAGCCTCCCATGTAGCTGGGACCTCAGGTGCATGCTACCATGCCTGGCTAATTAATTTTTTTTTTTTTTTGTAGAGACAAGGTCTCACTGTGTTGCTCAGGCTGGTCTTGAACTCTTTTGATCAAGCAATCCTCTTGCCTCTGCCTTTCAAAGTGCCAGGATTGCAGGTGAGAGCCACCATACCTCATTAAAGATATTCTTTAAATAGATTTCATCAATAGTGGCAATTAATAATTTAGTAATAATATTAATGAAGTGAAACAACACTGGTATGTTTTTTTTTTTTTCCTGGAATTCAGCCTAACTGCTTCTCTGGCTTATTTGATTTGCTAATATAAGTATTTATGGAATGGAAAAGACTTCCCATGACACATTCAGAAAATAGAGCAGGTCATTTATCTTTATGTTGCTTTAAAGACTGTCATTTGGAAGAATGAAGAACATCAGATCTGCTCTCTCACCCCCTTGACCAACCTTTCTAACTCAGTCTTTGATGAAGGGACACCATCTGGCAGTTACTTTTTTTTGCTTAAATGTGAAGCCTTAGTAATGCCTGATTCCCATTCCTTTACTATTAATGTGCATTCAATATTTAGTGTTATTTTGTAAACAATTTAGGAGTTAGTTCTCAATTCACCTTGTGATCTGAGAGGAAGACTGATTTAACCCCCATTTGCAGAAAAGAAAACTGAGATTGGTGACATCTTAGATGAATGTTTCTTGAAGACATGTCTGTGGACCTCCCATATCCAAACTGATTAAGCAGCTTACTAAAATGCAGATTCCTGAAACCCACTGCATACTCATGAAATTAGAACCTCTGTGGGTGGAGTCCCTCAAGGTATGGTCTCAACAAGTGCCCCAGGTGATTTTAATGTTCACTAAAGCTTAAGAATTAGAATTCAAGATGTACAGGTTTTTTAAAAAATTATTTTTATTTATTTTTATTATACTTTAAGTTCTAGGGTACATGTGCAGAATGTGCAGGTTTGTTACATAGGTATACGTGCGCCACGGTGCTTTGTTGCATCCATCACCCTGTCATCTACATTAGGTATTTCTCCTAATGCTATCCCTCCACTAACCCCCACCTCCTGGTATCCCTCCCCTTGCCCCCTACCCCTCAACAGACCCTGGTGTGCATGTTCCCCTCCCTGCGCCCATGTGTTCTTATTGCTCAATATCCACTTATGAGTGAGAACATGTGGTGTTTGATTTTCTGTTCTTGTGTCAGTTTGCTGAGAATGATGGTTTCCAGCTTTATCCATTTCCCTGCAAAGGATATGAACGCATCCTTTTTTATGGCTACATAGTATTCCATGGTGTATAAGTGCCACATTTTCTTTATCCAGTCTATCACTGATGGGCATTTGGGTTGGTTCCAAGTTTTTGCTATTATGAACAGTGCTGCAATAAACATATGTGCGCATGTGTCTTTATAACAGAATGATTTATAATCCTTCAGATATATACCCAGTAATGGTATTGCTGGGTCAAATGGTGTTTCTAGTTCTACATTCTTGAGGAATCGCCACACTGTCTACCACAAAGGTTGAACTAATTTACACTCCCACCAACAGTGTAAAAGCATTGCTAATTCTCCACATCCTCTCCAGCATCCAGAGACTTTTAATACTAGGATGTATCTGTCTGAACTAAGCTAGCAGTATCCTTGAGGAAGCCTGCTAAGGTAACAGGGTAGGAAAAATCTGAAAGGGCACAGCTAATAGCAGCTATTGGAAAAGTATATATTTTTCTGGTTTTACTTCAATGACTTAAGGCTTACCAATCAGATTGGTCACACTTTTGAAATAACCTAAGTATCCAACAAGCAGGAATTCAGTATAATACAGTACATCCATTTATTCAAACAGCATGCAGGTATTCAAAGGTGTTAATACCCATTGTGTGTGTGTGTGTGTGTGTGTGTGTGTGTGTGAGATCTGTACCTTAATTCAAGTACCACACAATAATCACTGATATACGCTTCTTTAAAATTTTTAAAACTTAAATTTTATATTCTCATTTTAACTAGATGGTTAATAACTCTGTGAATTAAAAACATCTCTTTTCCTTGGGTCTGCTCTGATATGATCAACATTGGAGAATTCAAAGTCACAGTATATTCTTTCTGTCATAGTTACCACCACAAAAAGATGACCACAATAAATGGGAAAGATGACTGCAATAAACAGTTGTGTGGGAATAAAAAGTGATTTACAAATAATTATGTACAATATAACCTTGCTTTTGTAAAAGAATAAAAAAGTGTATGATGGTATGTATAGGAAAACATCTGGAAATGTACATATCAAAATGTTAAAAGTAGTTACTCTGGGTGGGATGTGGTATATAGACCTTTATTTAATCATTTGCTCAACTTTCCATTCTTTGGTTAATATCTATTAGGTTCTCACTATGTATCAGAGACACTCTGCTAGCCACTCATACTTTCCTGTTTTACCTAGCAGTGTACTCTACAGATTTTTAACTCTGTAATTAACATGCGTTAAAAAGAGTCAGGACAGGAAAAGAGAGAGCTTCTATTTTGTTAAAAAAAACTAAGTACTCAGCCCACAGTGCTTAGAACTCACTGAGTACTTAGTAATGGTAGCCATGATTGTATCATTCTGCGAATTTTGGCTCTTCATCTGCTATAACTTTGAGAGCAATTATCAAAACAACAGTGATGATAACAAGTATTGATATAGTATTTATTACATACCAGGGTGTGGTTCTGCATACTGATGATTTCTGTTTTCGTTTTGTTTTGTTTTTTTTTTTTGAGATGGAGTCTCCTTCTGTTGCCCAGGCTGGAGTGCAGTGGCGTGATCTCAGCTCACTGCCACCTATGCCTCCCAGGTTCAAGCAATTCTCCTGCCTCAGCCTCCCAAGTAGCTGGGATTACGGGTGTCTGCCACCACACCTGGCTAATTTTTTGTATTTTTAGTAGAGACGGGGTTTCATCGGGCTGGTCTCAATCTCCTAACCTCGTGATCCACCCGCCTCGGCCCCCCAAAGTGCTGGGATTACAGGCGTGAGCCACCACGCCAGGCCCCTGAATACTGATTTGGTTCTCACAATAACTCTATGGGGTAACTGTCATTCCTGTTTTACACATCAGGAAACTGAAGCAGAAACACAGTTCCTGCAGCAATAGATCTTCTCCCTCCATAACTGCAACCTGGCCTGAGACTCAGGGCAATGTCTTCACCCTACCCTGTCCCTGAAACTGCTCTGGTAGGAACTATCGAACTACACACACATGCACACACCCAGATATAGATTGGGTTGGGGCTGGCCCTGGTTATTGTGGGTGACTCAGGCGGTCAGAGGAAAAGGCAACGTAATGCAGACAAATGTGAGATAATAAGTCTGAAGCCAATGAACCGAAGGAGAGGGAGAGCACATACTAAATAAAAAGTCATGAGTCCCTGCAGCCTGGAAAGGGATTTAGAGGTTACTGTTAAAAGAAAAGAAAAGAAAAGAAAAGAAAAGAAAAGAAAAGAAAAGAAAAGAAACCCTCCTTGAAATTGTCAGCACTTTGTACTATTAGAGCACACCTGGGAATCGAGGAGTTCCTGTATCCATCCCTGTGGCACCCCCTCCACTGATGGAAGCCAAGAGGTAGTGGATCTGGTCACTGCATCCTGCTGGCGTCAGGCTGGGAACAGGAGAGCTGTTTCTGAGCCTCAGGTGTACCCACAGTGGGCTCATTCTGGGTCCCAAGTAAGAGGCCAGGCTGAAACAACAAGAATGTGTACCTACGGACAGCCCAGCAAGAACTGGTGTAGCATGGGGTAGAACATGAGTTCCAGGATATCAGAGTAAGGATTTGCAGGGAGGCTGGAGAATCTGGGAAGAAAGACAAAGTACATGCAGATTGCAGATGGTCAGGGTGAACAGGAAGGATTCAACCAAACAGGACAGCCAGAAAGGAGGTCTACTGGGGGCTTGAATGTTCTAGAAAAGCCTGCTAGGAAATGGGGCAAAAAGGTCAGATAATGCAAATATCTAGGGACAAAGTCCCCTGTGGGAGAAGGAGAGGTTTTGAGCATGGCATGATGGTGATAACTAAACCTTGCCAGGAGACTTTTTTTTTAATTTCCTTTTTTTTTTTTTTTTTGAGACAGTGTCTCACTCTGTTGCCCAGGCTGGAGTACAGTGGCACGATCTCGGCTCACTGCAACCTCTGCCTCCTGGGTTTTTTGCAGTTCTCCTGCCTTATAGCCTCCTGAGTAGCTGGGACTACAGGTGTAAGCTGCCATGCCCAGCTAATTTTTTGTATTTTAGTAGAGACGGGGGTTCACCATGTTGCCCAGGCTGGTCGAGAACTCCTGAGCTCAGGCAATCCGCCTGCCTCGGCCTCCCAAAGTGCTGGGATTACAGGCATGAGCCACTGCATGCAGCCTAAATTTCTAAAGTTAATTTTTACAGTCAGGGTCTCACTTTGTTGCCCAGGCTGGAGTGCAGTGGTATGATCATGGCTCAGTGCACCCTTGCTCTCCTTAAGCAATCCTCCCACCTCAGCCTCCTGAGTAGCCAAGAACACAGGTGTGAGCCACTGCACCTGGCTGAATTTTTTATTTTTAGTAGAGCTAGGGTCTCACTATGCTGCCCAGGCTGGACTCAAACTCCTGAGCTCAAGCAATCTTCCTGCCTCAACCTCCCAAAGTCCTGGTATTACAGATGTGAGCCACTGCACTTGGCTCCTCGAGGCATTTTTGTATCCAAAGAACAGAAACAGATATTGACCAAAGCAAAACCAACTAATTCAGGCTTCACACTTATAAGGTCAATATTATTGTCCCTGATTTAAAGATGAAGAAACTGAAGCACAGAGGGGTTGGGTAAGTTAACCTCAGGTCACACAACCAGTGAGCGACAAAGCTAGGATTCAAACAGAGGTCACCTGGCTGCACTGCACGTGCTCTTGACAAAGATTCTCAACTTGAGCTGACTGTAGTCAGGGTTCTCGGAGGCCTCTGTCTGCGTAGTTCCTGCATTGGCCTTTGCCCTTATTACAGGCTCACTTATCCCATTTTTAGCAAGAATCCTGTTGAGTCCGTTTACTGAAAATCTCCCTCCTTCAATATCTTATCCCCTGGTCTACCTTCCACAAAAACCCTGTTAGGTCAGTTTAGTAAAGAATTACCATATTTCTTCTTTCTTTTCTTTCACCCTCTCTCTTTCTTTCTCTCTCTCTTTCTTTCTTTCTTTCTTCTTGAGACAGAGTTTTGCTCTTGTCGCCCAGGCTGGGGTGCAATAGCGCAATCTTGGCTCACTGCAACCTCCGCCACATGAGTTCAAGCGATTCTCCTGCCTCAGCCACCCAAATAGCTCAGATTACAGGTGTGCGCCACCACGCCCAACTAATTTTCTTGCATTATTACCAGAGATGGGGTTTCACCGTGTCGGCAAGTCCAGTCTCTAACTCATAACCTCAGGTGATCCACCTGCCTTGATCTCCCAGAGTGCTGGGAATATAGGCATGAGCCACCTCTCCCAGCCAAGAATTACCCTATTTCTTAGCAAGTTTCCACCCACCAATCTCCACCTCCCATCCTACTCCTTGCCTGTAAATTTTCATTTTTCTTATTTTACTTGGAGTTGGACTCAATCTTTCTCCCCTACTTCAAAACCCTGTTATAAAGCTTCTCTTGAACAACCTTTCTTGAAAGTCTAATGACATATTTAACAAATGTCATTAATAACTTGTTTTTAATATTCTTTTTTTTTCAGCTCACTGCAGCTTCAACCTTTTGAGCTCAAGTGATCCTTCTGCCTCAGCCTTCTGAGGAGCTGGGATTACAGGCGCCACCATGCCCAGCTAATTTTTTTTTTTAGTAAAGACAGGGTCTCACTATGTTGCCTAGGTCTTCAAGTCCTGGACTCAAGTGATCCTGATGCCTTGGCCTCTCAAAGTGCTTGGATCACAGACGTGAGTCACCATGCCTAGCCTGTTTTTAATATTCTTAACCACTGCACATACCACTCTAACGTCAGACAAAAATAAAACCTATGCAGTAGCTCATGCCTGTAATCCCAGCACTTTGGGAGGTCAAGGTGGGCGGATCACCTGAGGTTGGGAGTTCAAGACCAGCCTGATCAACATGGAGGAACCCCATCTCTACTAAAAATACAAAATTAGCCGGGCATGGTAGCGCATGCCTGTAATCCCAGCTACGCGGGAGGCTGAGGCAGGAGAATTGCTTAAACCTGGGAGTCGGAGGTTGTGGTGAGCCGAGATAGCACCATTGCACTCCAGCCTGGGCAACAAGAGCAAAACTTCAACTAAAAAAAAAAAGGTTTACTTATGGCATTTACTGGAGTAAGTCATTGGGGCCAAGCAGCATTGCCCTGGGTCACTTCTATTTGGGTATCAAAATAAGGCAGGAAGGTGAAGAGAGCAATTCTCCATTTTGTCCTAGACCATAGAGTAGCTTGGGCTTAGAACGGCAACCATCAAAGCTAGAGGGATTCTCTGGAGCCCAGGTCCGGGGCAGAGCTGCCAGCAGAAGAGAGCTCTACGGCAGGAATGACTAGTGCCTGGAAGAGAAGAAGCACATAGATGCCTGAAAACTAAAGGGGAGAACTCATTCCTGAGCAACCCTGGAAGAACCACTAAGATTTCAGCTGCCTGCAGAGACACTTGCACGAGGCCAAGACCACTGATGGGAGCAGGTGAGGCCAGCAGATCCTGGGGTATTCTGATTGCCCAGCCTGGTGAGCTTGCAAGAAATAGTAAATATTTCCCTCTTTTCCATGACTCATTACAGAGAGGTGAGACACAATTTTCTTGCAGAGAGAGCAGGGCTGAACAAGTCCAGTTTACTCTGATTTCAAGACTTATTTCTTTTAGGCTAAGGAAGATTCAGGATGCTTGGAGCAGGGAAATGATTTCAAGGTGACCTTGCGGAAGGAGCCAGCATTAGGAAATGTTTTTGATAGGGTGGAACAAGATAAGCTGTTCATGTTATGGAAAGGTTCAAAGCCCTGGACACCAGCTGAAATAAGAAAATTCAATTTCTGGTGTAAGATTGTGCTTTTTCTCCCTTCTAGAAGAATATACACATTTGCTCCTCTTCCCCTAATGAAAGCGTCGTGTTCCTCTGTGGTCATTCTGACACAAACACAGTGGTAAAGGCAGGTTTGCATGGCATAGGTGATACCGCTGGCAGGTGCTTAGAGACAGGGAGGCTGTTTGAGCCCAGAGGCTTCGAGGCAACTTCACATGTGGCCAGAACGGGGACCAGGGAGTGACCTAGGGCTATTTCTGTATCATTCTGTTTCCCTTTGTTCTCCCACAAAAGATTCCTCCATGTTTACCTAAAACACGGCTGTCCAATAGAATGTTCTGCATTCATAGAAATGTTCTATGTCTGAAATGTTCAGTAGGGTAGTCTCTGACCACATGCGACTACTGAGTACTTGAATTGTGTCCAGTGTGACAAAGAGATTCAGTTTTTAATTTTATTTCATTTTAATTAATTTAAATAGCCTCGGGTGGTCAGCAGCTACCTCACTGGACAGCACAGTGCAAAAAGACTCAGTGGAAAGGGCATGATCCTCATGCCCACCCAGACTGGGCTTGAATTCTGCCTCTACCATTTGCTAGCTGTGTCACCTTGGGCAAGTTCCTTAACCTCTCTGACCCTCTCTCTGAGCCTCACCTGAAACATCAGGATGATGACATCAGTGCTGCAGGATTTGGTGGAAATGAGTTGCATTCACAGAATACACAGCAGGCTATATGCACGTAGTAGATCCTAGCTGTAGTTATTAATCCATAAGTACGTCTGTGGCTTCATGACTGGCTTGGGATTTCTCAGTTGTGGACATAAGCTCTTGCTAACAATGATAGGCAGATGGAGTTAAGGAATGAGGGGTCTTCTCTGTATTTTTCTCTGGAATCAGAGTATTGGAGGCAATAGGGAGCCTGCAGGGCCTGACCAGCAGGACAAGCTCAGACGCAGTGCCCCAGCAGGCAGAAGGTGGGCTTGGGGCATTATTGGGTGAGCAGGACCAGCCAGCTGCCCTTCCCTGCCCCACAGCCAGCTGAGCCTCCCTGATTACCGCCAAGGTAAGAAGAGGTCCCTCTCCTAAGAAGGCAGGGATGAGAAGCAGGCAGGGAGAACGGGAGGAGAGGTCAAAGATGGAAGGTCAATGCAAACTCGGGATAGACTGTGGACAGAGAGACAGGGACCAAGGAGGAAACAGATGGCAGCAGGGACATCAGAAAGCAGAGGAGCAGATAGGAGGCCATGCAGAGAGCCGGGGGCAGGGAACGCGAGGGTGAGGTGGGCAGAGACACACGAAGCCAGGGACACAGACATGGAGACACAGAGACAGAGACACAGAGAGACAGACACAGAGACGGAGACACAGAGACACAGACACAGAGACACAGACACAGAGACGGAGACACAGAGACACAGACACAGAGACGGAGACACAGAGACACAGACACAGAGACGGAGACACAGAAACTGAAACACGGAGACACAGAGAGATGGAGACAAAGAGAGACAGAGACACAGAGATGGAGATGCAGAGATGGAGATGACAGAGACACAGACACAAAGACACAGAGACACAGAGAGGCACAGAGATGGAGACACAGAGACTGAGACACAAAGACAGAGAGACAGACACACAGACACAGAGACACAGACACAGAGACAAAGAGACACAGACACAGAGACGGAGACAAAGAGAGACAGAGACACAGAAATGGAGACAGAGACACAGAGACAAAAACACAGAGACACAGAGAGGCACAGAGATGGAGACACAGAGGCCAAGACACAAAGACAGAGAAACAGACACACAGACACAGAGACGGAGACACAGAGACTGAGAGAGACACAGACACAGAGACAAAGAGACTGAGACACAGAGACCAGGACACACAGACCAAAACACACAGAGACAGACACACAGACACAGAGACAGAGACACAGAGACTGAGAGAGACACAGAGACAGAGACACAGACAGAGATGGAGACACAGAGACACAGAGAAGACACAGAGACAGAGACACAGACACAGAGACACAAAGATATAGAGATGGAGACACAGAGACAGAGACATGGAGATATAGAGACAGGAAGCTAGAGACACAGAGACAGACACAGAGACAGAAACAGGGAGACAGAGACACAAGAACACAGAAACATGAAGATAGAGATACAGAGAGACAGAGACAGAGGCAGAGACATGGAGACAGAGACACAGGAATGAGGAACACAGAGACATGAAGATAGAGACACAGAGACAAACACAGAGAGACAGAAACACAGAGACAGAAGACAGAGATAGAAACAAAGGAACACAAAGACAGAGACAGACAGAGAGACACAGAGAGACAGAGACACAGAGACAGAAAGAAACAGATGCAGAGACTGAGAGACTGATGTAGAGAGTCAGAGACAGAGAGACAAGCAAAAAGAGTAAGTGGGGTGGGGGACAGGACAAGATAGAGCAAGACACACACACACACACACACACACACCCCTCCCCCTAGAGAGGGACGGGAAGAGAGACAAAGCAAACCACGGAAAGAGAAACAAAAAGATGAGAGAGTGAATTAGGAGGAAGCAGGGAGGAAAAGCTGGCAAAGATGGGCTGAGCAGTGCAGGGAGACCCACCGAGACCCAGGAATGCAGAGACATGAAAAGAGACGCAGAGACATGAAAAGACACACAGAGACAGAGACACAGAGATAAACTCAGACAGAAACACGGAGACACAAAGACAGAGATAGACAGAAACATGCAGAGAAAGAGATACAG
This sequence comes from Cheracebus regulus, assembly GCA_963574635.1. Classification (NCBI taxonomy): domain Eukaryota; kingdom Metazoa; phylum Chordata; class Mammalia; order Primates; family Pitheciidae; genus Cheracebus; species Cheracebus regulus. The sequence goes on along the minus strand of CAUYQU010018043.1, from coordinate 197,368 downwards.
GAAAGCAGGGACCCACAGCGTGACAGAAATACGTTCCAAAAAAGAAAAGCAAGAAACGGAGGGGCACAGAGGAGGCTGTGAGCCAGAGGGAGGCTGGCTGGCGGGTGGGGCCGGGAGGGAGCGGCTGGACGGGCGTCTCCACCTAGGCTGGGGTTTATAGCATGTAGCCTGCCACATTCCCACGGAGCCCTCTTTGTTCCTTTGCCTCCTCCTCACCATCAAGGGGAGGGCCTGGGCACCTGGGGGCAGCCAAGGATTCCAGAGCCCCCCTCACCCACCCTCCTTCCCTCTAACGCCGGAGTGGAGTCGTTAATCTTAAGGGACAGGTTGGTCTTTTATTAGCTATCTCCAAGGGTCAGCTTAGAAGTATCTGAGAAGATACTGATTCAGAATGTCATTTGTCATCTGGGGGCCTGACGGGTGGCCACATCGACCCGGCCGACTCCGGCCCTGCCTGGAATTTAGGAGGCGAAAGCTGCTCTTAACCTTTTCCCTAAATGGAGCTTTAATTCCTCTCTCCTTCTCTGTTTGCTTATCGGGGCAGTGCTATGGGAACAGCAGCAGGCCACAGGCAGGAAGGGGGGATTGTTCCTTCCAGGGAAAGGTGGGGCATCCCTGCTCCTTGCAATGCCTCCCCAAATTCCCAGCCCCTGACATCAGCTTTTCTCAAGCTTGGTTGCCTGCAGGACCCTCCTAGGAAGCTTAAAAAATGCTGAGGCCTGGGCTCACTCAGAGAGGTTGGTATTTCATTGCTCTGGGCTGAAGATCAGACACTGCAGGTTTCAAACCTGTCCTCAGGTGACACTAATGAGCAGCTGAGGTGGACATCTGCTGAGCTAGATGGTCCCCCCGCCGCCTTCTCATCATCTTCCAAGTCTCAAACCAGGAAACGCCTCCTCCGAGAAGCCTTCCCTGGTAACCTTCCCTCCAAACAACACCCGATCACAATTTCCCATTCGTCATCTGCTGAGCATTAGCAGCTATTTACGCGGTGATTAAGAGCCTGGCCTCTCAAGCCAGTGCGTGTGGGTTCCGATCCCCAAGCCACTCCTCCATAGCTGGGAGATCTTGGGTTAGTCACTACTTCTCTGTTCCCCCATTTCCCCTTTCTGTAACATGGGAATGATTGCACCTTCAAGGATGCTGGTGTGGATTCAAGGAGGCAACAAAGGCAATGTTCACGGAAGAGTGCCTGGCACAGAATGAGCCTAGATTTGTGTTTGCAACTGTTATTACCTTGCTTTTTATCTCCTCCTGTTTAGCTCTTCCCGCAAGCTTCCTTATGGACCTAGGCTATGGTTATCATCTTCATTGCCCCCATTTTACAGACAAGAAGGTAAGAAACCTGGGCAAGGGGCTAGGTTTCCCCACATCTGTTTGACTGTGGCCCTCCAGGGCTAGTAAGGGCAGAAGCCTCAGCAAGCTGGTAAGAGGCTGGGTGGTTGGCTTGTTTCCCCTGGGCTGTAGGGCTTGAGCTTCCGTGGACATCAGCAAGGGAGAAAGAGGTGTTCCAGTCGGAGGAAGCAGCTAGTGCAGCCTGGGGCTTCTGGACAAAGCACCTGGCTCTGGGTGATGTCGGGAGTGGGAAGAGGTCGGGAAGAAATGGACCCCGGGAGCGCTGGAGGGAATGTCAGAGATGGACAGTGGTATTGAGGTTTTGGTTCTGCGTCCACACAGATGGAGAATGACTAGAACGCAGGTCCCCTCACTTCCAGTCCTTGGGTCTTGCCCATGGACCCTGGTCCAGCTCTTTGGAATCATAGACAATTGTGATCTGTGTCTGGAGTTGGCTGGGTGAGATAGCTCTGGGGCCTAGCCCCTCTAATCTGGGCTACAAACTCAACGCCTCCACTCTGCAGCTGCATGGCCTTGGATGAGGTCCACGACCCATGTCTGCCTTGTTCTCCTCTCCTGTAAACAGAGGTGAGGACTCTCCCTCAGAGGGTGTAGTGAGGACTGACTAAGAGGAGGCATAAAAAGCATGGAGCACCCTGCCCACCTGAGTAAACGAAACAGTCACCACTGCTGACACTCACAACCACCTCCTGCCTCGGAGGATGCAGAGAAAATAGAACAGCTGGAAATGATTATGATTGGGATGTGGCATAATAAAGGAATGAAGAGGGGAAGTAGCAGAGGGAGACAGGAGAAAAGAAAGAAAAGGAGGGAGGGAGGGGGGAGGGCGGAGGAAAGAAAGAAATGAAAGAAGAAAGGAGGGAGAGAGGGAGGGAGGGAAGAAAGAAAGGAAAGAAGGAAGGAAGGAGAAAAGGAAGGAGGCAGAGAGAAAGGGAGAAAAGAAAGAAAAGGAAGGAAGGAGAAAGGGAGGGAGGCAGGGAGGGAGGGAGGGAAGGAAGGAAGAAGAGAGAAAGGGAAGCAGGGAGGGAGGAGCAAATGAAAGAAAGAAGGAAGGAGGGAGAGGGAGGGAGGCAGAGAGAAAGAGAGGAAACAAAGGAAAGAAGGTAGGAAGGAGGGAGGGAGGGAGGCTGAGAGGTTTTCACAGGTGAGTGACTTTCAGTGGTAAAACCAGGAAAGTCCCAGGCAACTAGAGATGAGCTTGTTGCTCTACTAGAAGGTCTAAAGGGTACAGTTGAATTCGTCAAGCTTGAAATCAGTCAAAAGGAAAACAAGGAAATTGATTCAAGCTACAGCAATACAAACTCAGGTTAGATCTCATGCAGAACTTCCTGGCTGCTGAGCAACAGGCACGGCTGGGCATCCCCTTTAGCAACTGAGAAGAAAGCTCAGAGTCCAGGAGGCAACTAGGAGAAATGGTAAAGCGTCTCTCTGGGGCTGGAAGGTCCGCGTTGGCTGCGGGTCACTCTCTGTGATGGGGTCAGCGCAGACGCCACTCTCCTGTGAACTAGCAGCACATTTCCAAATGCCAGACATCAGAGGTTCAAGGAAGATGCTCAGCCCAATTCTGACTGAGCAGTGGAGGGATAGGCATATGCTTGGTGGCACACAGCCTAATCTCAGGGAAAGTGTTCTGATAGAAAGATTCATGATCGCCATCCACGCTGCAGACACCAGGCCTTAACTTCCAATTCCAAGAGCCCCCTGGCACATGCCTCTCACCTGCCGGCTGGCACTGTGGCCGGTCTCAGGCCAGGCAGATTTACAGCATATTATCAGCAAATGAATGTCACAGCTGGTCTTTGTGCTTTAGAGGAAAGGAAAAGAAAGTAGGACAGTTCAGGAAAAAAGGAGGCTGCAGGATCTGGATGATTCTGAATCCCTTTCTAACCTGCTGTGTAGACGGGCTGGAGCTACATGATAGGGGTAGGGGTAAGGAGAACCCTGCAGCCATTGTCTGCAGAAGGAACTGAAGTCTGCAGGGGTGCATGAGAGCAATGCAACAAACCAGGGCGTTTCCGCAACAAAGGCGAACAGTCTGGCCCCCCCACTCCAGCAGAAAGGGCTGGGAGTCGTCATTGCTCTAGGAGGGACCAGCATCTTAGCTCTGCAGCTTAAACACAATTTTTCATGTGTTGGAGCATGGTGGTCCAAAGTGTCCCTGACACATGGCCTCCTGAGGACCACGACGGGGTAAATGAGGTGACTTTAGGGTATGGACTCTGAGGATCACAGCCTCTTCTGTCATTCCAGGGAGCCGGACAGGGCCAGGAAAAGTACAAGTTTAGTTTTCTTTTTCTCCGACTGGCTGTTATGAAAATGTTCAAATATTCAGACAAGTTGTAAAAGTAATGCAGTAAATAGCACCTAGATTCAAAGGCTAATATTTTGTTCTGAATGCTCTATCATACCTATTTTATGTTTGTATGTGTATATTTTTTCTGCACCATGTGAAGCTGCAGACACCGTGATTCATTAGCCCTAAATACTTCTGCCTTCTAGGAACAAGGCATTCTTCTTCTACAACCACAACACCATTATCACACCTCAGAAAATGAAAATTCAACATCATCTAATATCCAAATTCAAATTTCCTCATTTGTCTCAAGAATGCATTTTAACACATTTTAAAAAATGCATTCTTGTGACACTTCAGTCAAGATCCATGCACTATAAATTTACTATGTCATCGCAGCACCTTTTTATATCTAGACCCGCCACAAGCCTCCTACATTTTTAGGACACTGATTTTATGTAGAGGCCAGTTGTCTTGCAGAATGTCTCACATCCTGGATTTGCCACATTGCTTTCCCATGTTGTCATTTGACTTTTTTCTCTGTCTCACGTATTTTCTGTAAACTGAAATTTGAGCCTAAATGAGATCGAGGTTCAATTCTAGTTAATGTCGTGAATTAGAGTTATGTTTTACCTTTTCAGCAAGGAGCCTTTTTAGATGGTGCTCTGCACTGCCTATGGCACTACATCACCACATTCAGAGGTAAAAAATGTAAGGGTGTTATGCTATCAATGAAGAGAGGTGTGTAACTTGGTTAAGGTAGTGACAGCCGATCACCTATTATAAAGACACATTTTACCCTCCTTTACTTCCCAAAGGCACCCATGGGTGAGGCTGGAACTAGGCAAGACCTCTTTTCTCCGCCAATCTTTCTCCAAATGGTTATAGCATCTGTTGCTAATACCTGCCTGAAATAATTACTAAACTGCAAATTTTAAAATGGTACTTTTCCTCGCTGATAGGTGTATATATTCAAAAGAAAGGAAATCAGTATATCAAAGAGATATCCTCACTCCTAAGTTTGTGGGAGCTGTTCACAATAGACAGGATTTGGAAGCAACCTAAGTGTCCATCAACTGATGAATGGATGAAGAAAATGTGGTATAGCTACACAATGGAGTACTATGCAGTCATAAAAAAGAATGAGATTCTAAAATTTGCAACAACATGGATAGAACTGGAGGTCATTATGTTAGGTGAAATACACCAGGCACAGAAACGTAAACTTTGCATGTTCTCACTCATTTGTGGGAGGTAAAAATTAAAACAATTGAACTCATGAAGATAGAGGAGAAGGATGGTTATTACCAAAGGCTGGGAAGGGTAATGGCAGGGGCTGGGGATGGTTAATATGTATAAAAATATAGTTAGGTAAAATAAGAGTATTTGATAGCACAACAGAGTGATTACAGTCAATAATTACATATTTAAAAACAACTAAAAAAGTTTAATTGGAATATTTGTAACATAGAGAAATGACAAATGCTTGAGGTGATGGATACTCCATTTACCCTGATATGATTATTACACATTGTATGCCTGTATCAAAATATATTAGGTACCCCATAAATATATACACTACTATGTACACACAAAAACTAAAATTTAAAAAATGATACTTGTTCTGTTTTCCCTTCTGTTTCTCCTTCTGTATTAGCTGGTATAATAATTCTTAAGTTCTTTTGTTTTCTTTCCCTCTTCTCAGACTCCCTACAGACTTACGAAATTTTAGCCATTCAACATATAATGGCCAACCTCTGTCATTTTCCTTCAAGCTAAAACTGTCCCAAATTTGGCTATTGCAAGCCCCATAAACTTGGATTTGGGGCTCTTTTGACACATTTCCATCATTTTTGATACCTCTTTGCTTTCTGAAACAATTGGATGACCCAAGCTCACTTTGTACGTCTCTGCCCCAGACATGGAGTAAATTATTTCTCCAAACAATGAGGCTCCTTTCAGCTTGGGATAGTTTTTTTTTCTTTCTTTTCTTTTCTTCTTCTTCTTTTTTTTTTTTTAGATAGAGTCTTGCTCTTGTTGCCCAGGCTGGAGTGCAATGGCACAGTCTCAGCTCACTGCAACCTCTGCCTCCTGGGTTCAAGTGATTCTCCTGCCTCAGCCTCCCAAGCATCTGGGATTATAGGCACCCACTACCACACTCAGCTAATTTTTGTATTTTTAGTAAAGACAGGGTTTCACCATGTTGGCCAGGCTGGTCTCAAACTCCTGACCTTGTGATCTGCCTGCCTCGGTCTTGCAAAGTACTGAGATTACAGGTGTGAGCCACCACACCCAGGCTGAGGTGGTATTTTAAACCAAAATCTGGGCTCCAGGTATGATAAATACAGATTCTGCCATCAGATAACATGGGTTTAAATCTAAATTCAGGCCGGGCTCAGTGGCTCACACCTGTAATCCCAACACTTTGGGAAGCAGAGGCAAGCGGATCACCTGTGGTCAGGAGTTTGAAACCAGCCTGTCCAACACGGCGAAACCCCATCTTTAATAAAAACACAAAAATTAGCCAGTCGTGGTGGCAGGCACCTGTAATAGCAGATACTCAGGAGGCTGAGGCAGGAGAATCGCTTGAACCCGGGAGGCAGAGGTTGCAGTGACCTGAAAGCACACCACTGCACTCCAGCCTGAGCAACAGTGTGAGACTTTGTCTCAAAAAATAAAATAAAATAAAATAAAAAATCCTAATTCAGCCACCTACCAGTGTGGTCTCATGTAAATCACTTCACCGTTCTGTATGTCAATTTTCTCATCTGTAGAATGGGGATAGTAATAATAATATATTATACTCTGTAAGATTGTTGACAGGATTAACTCTGTTCCTCTTTGTAAAGCTGTTCAAGCAGTACTTGGCACCCAGTGAGTGCTAGACAGATGTTTGCTAAATATATATGTGGCCTTACAATTTATGAAGACTGGAGGATGGGGTGGAAAAGGCCCTCAGGCATCCTGAGACAGAGAGAGAAAATTCTTTTTAAAGATTTTATTCAACTCGGATGAACATAAGCGAAAGTATCATGATGGTTATTTTTACTCTTTTTCCTTCTATTAATGGTAAGTAATACTGACATGGCAACTGATTTGACATGTGGAGTCTTGAATCAAAATTTCCTTCCTAATAATAAAAGTAAATTTTTATTGAAGTTACATAGAGACATGCAACAAAGCTTCCTTTTAAAATGTGTATTTTAAAAAAAATCAAATGAGACAATTTTTTTAAAAAATGACTAATTTCTAATAGCTATGGAATGCAATATGTCAAATATTAATGCTGATGACATGACAGCAATCAAGGTTTGGGCAACATTGCAATAAGGGTGTCTGGGAGACAATCCTTACTCCCATTGTTTAGAAAGACATTTCATTTTTTTAAATTAAAATAATTATTTTAATATGCTCTGGATGCATGTGTTATAAGGTCTACCAGCATCTGAGTCCTTCAGGGCTGAAGACCTAATAGGCGAGCACAGGAGATCTCCATGAGACAACAGAAATAAAGTTGAAAATTCACCTTAATCATATTCTTCCCACCCACCTTCCAGTGAGGAGATGTGGGTGAAGCAAGGGCTGAAATGTCCGGGAGGGCTGCTTCTGGGAGAAGATTGTATAGTGCTATGCGGGGACACCCTGTGAGCTCTAGATGCCTTAGTTAGAAATGCTTATCCCAGTTGGGTGTGGTGGCTCACACCTGTAATCCCAGCACTTTGGGAGGCCAAGGTGGGTGGATCACAAGGTCCTGAGTTTGAGATCAGCCTGGCCAACATGGTGAAACCCCGTCTGTACTAAAAATACAAAAAAAAAAAAAAAATAGCTGGGCATGGTGGCGGGCGCCTGTAATCCCAGCTAGTTGGGAGGCTGAGGCAGGAGAATCACTTGAACTCAGGAGGCAGAGGTTGCAGTGAGCCAAGATTACACCACTGCATTCCAGCCTGGGGTGACAGGGTGAGACTCCGTCAAAAACAAAAAGAAAGAAAGAAATGCTCGTCCCATGGATGAAGGAGATCTTCAAAAATAAATAAGTGAAAACTTAAAAAATAAATGCTCATCTTAAACACAGCATTGGAAGCCATAGACTGTCTGCGTTGTGGGTTCTCTATCTATGGAATGAGACCACCCTTTCCATCCACAATCACCTTTGATTTCTTTGTATTAAACCCTGGACCCCCAAGGGCAGCAACTACAAAATGGGATTCATTGACCAGCAATTCACAGAGGTCTAAAAACAAACTTAGTTAAGAACGGAGGCTAGGAAAGAGCAAGAATCAAGATGACCATGCTCCAGCAGAGTGAGGCAAAGGAAGCAAGGATGGAGTCTGTATGTGCGGTTCGCTCTGTGGACTGATGTTCAATTTTATGCTTTGACATCCAGTCAACTCATCAGCCTTTTCATGAGCATCTATCATGTGCCAAGCACAGATAAGCTCAAAAGAAACATCCTATGGCATTACCTAGTGATTCCACTCATTAAACGTACTCTTTTTACTGAGAGCCCTGGCTGGAAAGTGAGGTTTTAATCAGGTGGCAATTTTAGGGTCTTTACAGAATCACCCTATGAGAAGTGACTGCAGGGTGACTATTTCTTGGAATTTGTAGATCATTAAAATTGGAGTAATACCCTAGCCTAACCTCTCCCCTCCCCCGTTATTCTTTCCTTCAGTCACTTAATTTATTCTCATGCAGCTTCAGAAGGTGGAAGTTCTTACACCACTGTGAAGATGATCAGCTGGAACAGGACCCTCTCCAGACTACATCTGAGGGTACGGTAGATGTAAAGCGTAGTATTTTCTAAACCACAAATTGGGACATGCAATCTGTCAAAAATAAGTGCCTGTGGGGACAGAGAGACAGGCTATTTTTAAGGTGGGACTCCCTCCGAAAATCCCGGGTGGAAGCTGATGACAATTGCAGTACAGTGTTCACTCTAGTGTGCTTTTGCACAAGTGCCATTTAGCGTCTGTCTGTGTTTTCTCACATGCCCAAAGCATCTGCCAGCAGTTGTGTTCATGTGTCCTGTGTGATAGACAGGGAAGGGGGAAGTGAGCCCAAAACTCTTTCCTGTATGTGGAATACAGAACTCCCAGGCATAAGCAAGCCCCATGAAGACAGAATAGGATAAGGAGGCTGGGAGATTCGGTGGGATGTCCTGATTTTTCTCTCCTCTAGATCCTTGCCCTAAAATAATCAGAAGCAGCTTCTCAAGTCTGATGTCTTTATAGAGTGATACCTGGAGAATTTTTTTAATTTTAAATTTTCTTAAAATGCAAAAATAATTAAGGATAATAGAGCCCCTGCTATGGAATAAGAACCATCCAATTAGTTGAAGTACACTCCTATCAATCTTATAAACAACCAGGAATACAAAATTAAGGACAGCCACAAGGGAATGAAAACTGAAGTCAGGATCTGAGGGTCCCGTTTCTGCAAGAGGGCATTCAGTAAACATTAGTTCATAAATGAATGAATGAATGAATGAACTCTACAAACATTGCAGATTAAGAGCCTGTATATTTTTTCTATGTCTTTTACATTAGTTTTTTGAAGAATAAATCTGATTGGCTCAGTCCAGACTATGGACTAATTCATCTTGGATCACATGACTGACTCACCCTCATCCAATCAACCTTGGTCACAAGAATGGATTATACAGTAGAAACAGCACTACTTAGTAGATAGGATCAAGGATGGGCGGGGAACTTCCAAAGAAGGAAATATGGATAGAGTAGGTACCCCAAAACTTGGTCTCAGCCTTCAGTTCTTTGCTAAGGCATGGCAAGGATTATTCATTCAGTGTGGCTAAGGGAATTATCCTGGTCTGGTTTGCGTGATCTTCAATGGTTTCCAAATGTGCTTCTGTTCTAAAGCCCTATGTTTGCTTCTGAATTACCCATAATAGTGCAGATGCTTTCTTTCTTCCAGTGCATTTTGTTGCAGGATTTGAGCTCACTCTCCCAACCTCTTCCCTCCACTTCTCCCTTTCCCTTTCCCTCCTGCTTCCTCTCTTTGATACTCTCTGCTCCCACCCAAGTACTTTGCTGCTGTACCTCTGTCCTCTTTTGCATTAGCATCTTTCCTGCAGAATTAATATTCTTCTGTGGAACTCAGGGAGGGCTGGTTATTGTGTTTTGGAGAGAAGAGTTAGTTATTCTTCTTTGAAATCTGAGCTATAAACAGGCTCCCTGTTGCATAGGGAAAGGTAGCCATGATATACTTTCTGTAAACTATAATATGATTACATATTCACCCAGCCCTAGAAAATGCAGTGACTGGTCATTATGATTTAATCACTCTTTTCCCAATGTTATGTGGCCTGCACTTACACATAGGACACTTAATGTAAGTTTGGGGTATATACACCATCTAGTCATGACAATGAGAAATAGGTCTGAGGTCTCATGTTTGCAACAATTTAACAGGTTAGTCAGGTAGAGCTCTACCAAATGCTGTTGGATCCTCCTAAGGGCACATACACAATTGTACCTCTTCACTCTCTTGACTTTAGGCATGAGCATGTGACTTCTTTTGTCCAGTGAACTACAGGCAGAAATAGAACATATCACTTATAAGTGGAAATGGTAGCAGTCAGTGTGTAATTTTTTTTTAATGCACTTATTTTACCTCTACTATGCTGGCAACTCTCTAGAATAGATATTCCATAGGCCTGGGTCCTGGAGCTAGGATAACCCTCAGCAACTCATGATAGAAATTTCTCCATGCCACAACAATATGGGGTTGTTTGTTACTGCAGCATAACTTAGCCTACCCTGACTGATATATATATATATATATATATCAGAATATGATATCATATATATATATATGTGCACACATAAAAAATTTACTTCATAAATTTATATATCTACCCATCCATCTGTTCAAATACATATTGTGTACTTTCTATGCAAAAGATGTTTGAATAAAAGATAATTGATTGTAAAAAGTGATATCAACTAGGACATATAGTGTATTTATAAATATATATACCTACCCACATGTATACACACATATATATGTATATGCCTGTAATATATACCTGTAATAGGATTGACTATGGGTAAGGCACAGTGCTAACTCTTTTGAATGAATTAGTTTATGAGATGTTTAAGTAAACTAAGTTCGGGTTTGAGACCGTGTCTCACTCTGTTGCCCAGGCTGGGCTGGAGGGCTGTGGCACAATCACTGGACCTTCCAGGCTCAGCTGGTCCTCCCCACCTCAGCCTCTCAAGTAGTTGGGATCACAGGCATGCACCACCATGCCTGGCTGGGTTTTTTAAAATGTTTTATAGAAGCAGCATCTAACTATGTCACCCAGGCTGGTCTTGAATTCCTGGGCTCAAGTGATCCTTCTGCCTCAGCCTCCCAAAGTGCTGGGATTACAGATATGAGTCACCCACCCAGTCTTAACTTTTTTTTCAATCATAAGAACCATTTTATAGTTTAGGAAAAGAAACAAAACCTAAGTAAAAACAAAAGCCGAGTCTCATAGAGTTTCTGTCTCTTACCCAGCACTGCATAGCTAATAAGTAACAGATTTGGGTTTCAAACCAGGTGTGTCTGCCTCCAAACTACTTAACCGCTATGTTATATTGTCTCTTTCTAAACACTGAGATAGTTTTGTGTTTCTTCAGAAAACCACAAGAAAGCAAAGAAAAATAAAAACTCTGCCCTTTCAAATCCTTGCAGCCAGACAAGCTCTCCGGGTTTGGTTTGACAGGTTGTCTTCCCTTCAAAATGAAAAGAGAGGCACATGGACAGAAATAAAGGCCAGCTGTTCAGTGGAGCGAGATACCTGCCTGCATGCCAGCAGAGCCAGGTGATTATTTCAGGAGATGCCAGAGTTGGTGGCTCTGTTCTCGCCTCCTCCATTCACTCTGGAAGCGTGAGCCGGGGCTGACATTACCCCAATGAGGGAGAATCTCCTCAGATTGCATGTTCATACACAGACTTAGGAAAATGTGAGAGATTCTGGTTAGAACATACTGATACCATCATTAATCAACAACCAGGGAGAGAAAATGAAGGGATGAAAGGCAGGTTCTTGTATCAGAAAAAAAATTGTGGGAAGAGATTAGAAATGCTGAGAAATCAGAGAATATTTTTGCAAACACTTTTCCATTCTTAACGTTTCAAAAGTTAACCAATAAAGGCAGCCACAAAGCACTCATGTATTTATTCATGGACTTGAAAAATCACTTTCTGAATGCTTGCTGTGTAGGTGACTGAGAAGTGAAGACAATAACAAAATTTTATGTAACAAACACTTATATAAAACCTACTATGTATCAGGCATGATTCCAAACACTTTACATGTGTTCATTCATTCCATGCTCATTTACAAAATTTCAGAGAGGTAGACATGCATTATCTCCATTTTGCTAAAGAAGAAACTGAGGCACAGAGAGGCATCCAAGCTTTATCTTGCTCAAAATCATGGAGCCTTTGGGATTTGATCCCTGGCAGTTCTGGCTTCCACACTGTGCTTATAGCATACTACCTCTCACAGGGTCTTGGTCTTCAAGCTGGAATGTCAGCAGAGAAGAGAGAAAGAAATTATCCTTTTTTACAGTATGAAACCTATTTTGATCGAGAGACCCAATGAGAAAGAATTCAGTTCTAGCTGGGGACTTTTGGGAGAACTTCACTGAGAAAGAGACCCTTTAATGCTTGCACGTATTTGTTAGCCTGGTGGGCAAGTGGAGAAAGGGGCCCCTTTGGAGGAAGGAGTGGTTTGAGCAAATGCAGAAGCAGGAGACAGCCTAGGCTTGTCAGGAAAGTGCTGAGGCATGGAATGTGCAAAGGAGGACAGCAGGAGGTAAAGCAAAAAAGGATACCAGGTCAGAAGAAGGAGGTGCACCAATTCCAACTAACGCACTGCAGGGGTTGATCCTGTGCTTTCTGCAGTGCTGATGTACCAATGAAAAAGCACCTGCTGCTTTGTAGATCTCTCCCAGCTGGGCTTGGGGAAAGGTGCCTGGCAGCCGTGTGCAGGGCTGGCTGGGAGGGTAGGTAGCAGAGCTATTAAGAGAGAGCCCTTTACAGTCAGACAGCTCCGAGCCTGAATCTAGTTCTCTGTTACCACCCAAGTAGTCTCAGGCAACTGACCAGACCTTCCAGAGCCTCATTTGCCAAATGGGTTGCTGCAAGGGCTGCATATGAAAAGTGGTTATTACACGATCTGGATGCCAGTGTTCCACTTAAAAGGATGTTACTATAGAGCAGGTGAAGGTAGACATGTGGCACTATTGCCCTGTCATGAACAGTGTTGTTTCCTTCTACAGTGAAAAGGAATCTGTTTGCCCTGATTTATCCATGTTCACACACTGGGCTTCCCAAAAGACCAAATCCAAAGTGAAGCTGGTTTGCAGTCAGCAGTGCCAATCAAATTGATCGATGAGGGAAACCAACTCACACTCTTGGCCTCACAATCAAGGGCTCTAATCCAGGGATATTCAAACTTTAATGTGCACACAAATCACCATGATCTTGTTAAAAGGCAGATTCTGACTCAATAGGACTGGGGAGGAGCCTGGGATCCTCCAACCATCTCCCCAGGCTGCTATTCCATTGACCGCCACTGGCATAGTCTGGCCTCAATCCACAAGATCACTCTCATCATCCTAAGACCTAAGTTATGGAACCCAAGAGTGAAAATGCAAGCCAATGCCTCTCGTTAATGGGCTTATTCTCTCATCCTTCCATTAAATATTTTCTAAGCACCTACTATGTTCCAGGTTTTGGGAAAACAAAGGTATATATAACACAGGTCTTGTACTCAATCAGCTAGTTTACCCTATGCACATGGAGAAGGAAAAGAGAAAGGGACTGGCCATGTGAGGAGTACTCACTTCACATAGTACATCTCAGTGAATTCTCCCAACATTCTATGAAATTGCAACCATTCATTCCACATTGGAGACTAGGAAACTACAGGCTGCAGAGTCAGGAAAGCTCAGGGCCGGGCACAGTGGCTCACACCTGTAATCCCAGCACTTTGGGAGGCTGAGGTGAGCAGATCACCTGAGATCAGGAGTTCAAGACCAGCCTAGCCAACATGGCAAAAACCCGTCTCTACTAAAAATACAAAAATTAGCTGGGCATGATGATGCACGCCTGTAATCCCAGCATGGGAGGCTGAGGCAGGAGAACCGCTTGAACCCAGGAGGCAGAGTTTGCAGTGAGCTGAGATCACACCACTGCACTCCAGCCTGGGCCATAGCCAGTTGTTGGCATTGGGATTTGAGGCTACCTCTTGGGATTCTGAAATTACTGCCTCGTTTATACTTAACTGTAAGTTGTTGATTATGTTCTTTTTTTATTTACTTTGAGCTTGACTGTGTCTCTTTAGGTTTAGAGAGTGAACTTTTTTCCCTCATAAATTTAATTGCTGACATAAAGAGAAAAAGTCCTGATGTAATTGAACAAAAGGATGTTTACAACCTTCTTTGAGTCATAGAGCTGCTGGCACATGAAATTTATGACAGCTAGGAAAGGGGAAATAAAAAGAAGGGGAAGACCAAGACAGATGTAACTGTGGAAATGCCGTGGTAACATATGAGTTGACATTCTGACACTTGGACATTCAGTTGGGTAACTTTTTGGAGGCCATTTAACCAGCTAATGAAGATTTACTTAATAAACTCTCAAACTTGCCAGAGCTAGACTCAAAAACAACCCTATAAATTACAAAGATGGTGGCACGTTCAAGAGGCCTTGCAGTTGTTCAAGGATGGAATGCAGTTGCCGGAGTTACAAAGGTCATTGTCTAGGAATCTTGTGGCCATTCCCGGAGGGCTGAGGAACCTTTCAAAGGAGCAGCTCTGATGTTTGCACCCCATCCAGATAAATACATACAGATGTTCCTTGAACTTGATCAACTCGCTTCTCAGCATGAATGCAAAATTGATTGGGCCAAATCAGAGCTCGTGCCAGTGAAGGCTGGCTGCATACAGAAATAAAATCAGCCACCTCCCATTTACTTAGAAGTCTCCGGCTTAAAATACATTGGAGGAAAATGTGCGCTTCACGTTAGAGCAAGAGCCAAATTGCACAGCGACAAAATTATTCCCATCATCATGACAGCTTCAGCCAATCGTTTCCTTTTTTAATGTGCTCAAAGGAGGCAAGTTGGCATCATTAAAAGTATTTTTTTCCCCAAAAATACATCGTGAAATATGGAGAAACTAGAAACAGAAGAAGGGGCCCACGCTTAAATCTAATTCTGAGACCGGACTATAGAGACTGTCTGTTCTGGTTGCACTAGGAAGGATCTAAGGGAAGAGGTTGTATTTTTTGCCTCCCGCCTCTCCTGATGGCCTGAGGTTGACATGGATGTGGATTTTTTCCTTTAATTCAGCTCCCATTTTTCAAGCAGTGACTCTTTCGCTGAATGATTATCCCCAGAAACCTTTGATCTTCACTCTTCCTTGATGAATAACTGCAACTGTATCATGCCTTTTTGATTTGGTCTTTCTTAAGTACTTAGTCAAGGAGAGCATTGATGCTGCACGCCTTCATTTCCTCTTCCCAAATGAGTCCAGTGTTCCCTTCAATCTTCCTTCTGTCTTTTATTATCGAAGTTCTAGAAGCCAAGCCAGGATGTTCTGATGTGACAACTGTCTAAAAGGAAAAGGTTAACCCTGTGCCAGTGCTCAGCCAGCCTGTCAGAGAGATCCCTGTTCCTAAGCCATAAAGCAAGGCTTCTTTATATCCATTTTGTCCTTCAGCTTCTTCCTCTGGAGAAAGTTTTTTTTTTTTCTTTCTCTAACTCAGCCCCAGCAAATTGGTGTGCTCCTAACTCAGTCTCAGAAACTCTGATTTCCAGATGTCTTATGCCCTTTAATATCTGTTTCAGATTACCACCCTCACCACTGAAAACTGAAAGCATGTGCTTTTTCTTCTGTGCTGAATTGCATTTTGTTCTTTTTTTGAACCTCATCCTTGGAAATTAGACTCTGCTGTCTTTGGTTGCTTCTAGTACATGGCTGAGATTTCCTTTCCAGCAAGGTGACTTAATATCCTTTTCCAGAATATTACTTAAGGAGAAAAGGAGTAAATTCTTCAAGATTTTGAATATTCTATAAGACTATGTCCCCATTTTTACTTCAGAGGAAATCGGTCACCATTGATTTTAAGGATGAAAGTTGCACAGATGAAGAGAGAGCATATTATTCAAATCAAAGCCCAGTAATTCGGGGATGATCAAAGGTTTCATCTCACGTGTCAAGTCAAATCCATTGGTAGTGTTGTCTGGCACGCTGTGGTGAGACAATTCTGAGGCTGAGTTCAGACTGGATGAGGAAATATGCTGAAAAAGTTCAGTCATGTCTGCCATGGGTGATATGTTGGGACATCTATTCACTTTTTAAAATGCTAACTCTTGCATAAGAAAATCCACACTTTTTCTGATATACCTACCAAATATATTTAAAAGAAGTTTTGAGAAAAAGTCAAGATTTCCAGGGCAAACTAGCAAGTGGTCTTTCCCGAAAGCAGACACTTCTGTCAACAATTTTTATTACACACGCCAACTCTGACTGATTGATGATTGTCAAGATAGCTGGGTGAATCTTCATAATTGATTAATAATGTCTACCACAGATGAAGGCATGGACATGGTGTCACATGTACCCTCCTGGTCTAGCTCAATATGCTGCTTACTGTGTCTTGGGAAAGTAATAAAGCAATGAAGTGTTTGAAGGCATCCCACAGAGTCAGGCTATGGGTTTATCTCACATCTGTTAGAGGAGAAGCAGAAATAAATGGAATATGGCAAAATGTTAACAAACCTGCACCCAAGATTTAAAGCATTTACTTTCTTCCATCCCATATGGAATATTCACAAAATTTGCCCTTATATTGGCCATAAAGCAAGTATCAATAGCATTTAGACCACATTCGAAAACCAAACTGGAAAATAAAAGTAAAACCCCTTCTATGGTTTGAATGTTTGGGTCCCCTATAAAATTTATATGTTGAAATGTAATCCCCATTGTGATCATGTTGGGAGGTGAGGCCTTTAGGAGGTTATTAAGTCATGAGGGCAGAACCCTGATGAGTGATCAATGCCATAATAAAAGAGCAAGTTCAGCTCCCTTTGCCTCTGTGCTCTTCTACTCTTTTGCCATGTGAGGAACAGTATTTTCCCCCTTCAGGGAATGAAGGATTTCAGGGGTTATCTTGAGCCAAAAGACCAGACACCAAGCTTGCCAGCACCTTGATCTTAGACTTCCCAGCCTCCAGAACTGTGAGAAATAAATTTCTGTTCTTTATGAACTACACAGTTTCAGGTATTCTGTTACAGCAGCACAAAATTAAGACAACCCCTAAACAATCTGATAGCTATGTGAAAAACTCACTATATATTTGAAGTTTTAAAAACATGCTTCTGAGTAATTTACATACCATCTAACATAATTTATTTGTGCATTTTGTTTTCCTTTCCTTATATGAATGCAAGCTTCATGAAGTTGAGGAGCTATGTTCATTATACTACCCACAGCATATGCATAGATCTAACCTTGTTTGAGTAGGGGCATGGTGAATAAATGAATGAATGAATGAATATCAATGCTTATGATATTCTATTTATGAACTAGTTGAAGGGAAATGCATAACTTTAAGTACATATATTAGCCAGGAATAAAGACAGAATATGATTTAAACATTTACCTTGAGATATTAAAAAATAAACAGTAAATTGAAAACAATTCAGAGTTTTTTAAATGAGCAGAGTTTAATGGAATGTAAATAACCAGGAATAAGAAGAGAATAAAACAATTATCAGGGGTATATGGTATTTTTTGGCAAAATCTATAAATTTTTGAGAAATAAATAATCCTATTTCTTATTTTTTTTCCCCAGGTCCAACTTTATTACCTAATACAAGTCCAACCTATGGAACATTAAAATTCACTGTTCCAAAGTTTAATTAAAAACACAATTTACAAATATTTAATATCTTCTGAAAAGTATTTCTAAGTTAAGAATGAAAAAGTATGGACATAATATATAATCAAATACCAGGTGGGCTCAACTCCCACCAGCTCCACATTCAGCAACATTCATCTTTTTAGGTTCTTCAATATCTTCTGTCAAATCCACAAAGTTGTTTTCCATGACGGGCGAAGGGATGGAAAACCCCATTGCTTTCTGAACTTCATACATGCTTACAATATCACCTGGAGTTACTTGCTGTGCAAATTCTTTAAGATTATTTATTGGTCACTTATTCGGCAAGATGCATTTCTCTGTACAAGGGACCCAAGAGACAGATCATGCTGGGAGGGGGTCTGGTGCTCAAATGTTCATTCTGGGCTTCCTGAAGCTCCCTGAGCAATCGGGTGGTCTCATCAAGTTTCTTCTGGAATACTTCAGCTTCTTCAGAGTCAAAATCTTCAACTGGAATGCCAAAGTTTGTTACTGCTTTCACTGCTATGAGCCTGTCTCGGAGTCCGAACTCCTGCTGCCTCTATTTCTGTAATCTCCATTTCTTTTGCTGTGTCAAGTGTCCTAATATGGCCTTCATCTTCAGGTGATAACATCTCCAACTCTTGTAGAGTCCTGGAATGCCCTCCATTTGTTAAAGCATCCAGCAAACTATCTGCCATGACATATGGATAATCTTGGCATGTGGCCAAAAACTCATGGCTGCTGAAATCGCTTGGAAGATCAGAGTGTACCTCATAGCTTGAATATATTAAATCAGGGTCATCCTTGCTGATAATTGCAAATGTGGAGTCATAATGCAGTGTATAAGAACCACAGGGCCGGTAATTCAAATGTAACACTGGAGTGACTTTTTTTCCTTTTATCCTCTTGCAACCCCTGCAAAGTATTCACTCCAGACTGAAGTCTTCCAGCTGTCATCCCCCGTCTCACAGGGCAGTAGCCTGGCTCTCCTACAATGGGATCCACGGGATAGAGAAGTCCCAGCGTCCTTGTTCCATCTGGTTTTCTTCTTTCAAATTTGCAGGGACTGCTCACAGCTGCCTGGTCAGCTTTCCTCCAGATTCCCTCACGATGCGGTCAAGCTGCTTCTGTTCTCTCACTGAATTATTGCTTTTAAACTTATCTTCAAGCATATCTTTGTCTTTCTTTTTATTTTCTTTGCTGGGACTCTTGAAGACTTGTGTTTCGGCATCTCCAGAGTCCTCCATCTCTCTTGCCCAGTGGCCTCCGTCCTCTCCACGCTGCAAAGTGTCTATCTTTCTGCAAGTCAGCCATGAAATCTATGCTCTGCTTCAGGCTCGTCATTCTTTCATGGCCAAGAATTTTCATCCCTGAGTGTGACACCTTCTTTGCAGCTTTATAATAAATGGTCTCTGGTTCGTTGTAAATCATGGCATTAGTACACATTAGTTTGAAGTTATCCTTTAGTTCTCCTATGGACTGGTAGTCATTGGTCTTGATCTTTTTTTGCATGGTACTAAAATCCACTGGGTGTTTAATGATCATGGAGCAGCCAGGAGCAACACAGTCAGTCACAGGAAATGAAAAGAAAGCACCTAGATCTTTTCTCTGCAATTGTCTCATCAGTTGATTCAATGCTTCGCTAAAGGGCTTGTGAGGGGCTTCTCAGGGGGCAAGTCTAATCTCGCAGGGGCATGACACTGAAGGTCCTTTTCTGCGTCATTCTCCACACGGTCTCGATCTCGCTTATTTTTATCCTCCTCAACGCTTCTCCATTTTCTCCCTTTTCTTCCCCTGGAACCTGCTTCTCTCCTTTCTTTCTCTTTTTCCGCTTGTGTTTGTCGTGATCGTTTTTATCTTCGAAGAGGCTGGAGTCGTGCCCCGAGCTGCCCGTGGAGTGTTCGGTGGCTTCGTTCCCTCCTACTTTGAGGACCAGCTTCAAAGGCTTCTCTACATACTCCTGGTAGAGGTGTTTGTCTGACTTTTGTGCTTCTGGTCCACGTCCGACCAGGCCCCGGTGCCCGGCCCCAGCGCCAGGCCCAGGCCATGCAGCGCCCGTTCCAGTCCGGGCCAGGCGAGCTGAGCGCAGGAGCGGGGCCCGCGAGACCGAGCGCCGCCAGGCAGTGGGCGCAAATAATCCTACTTCTTATGAAACATTTTAAAAGAATAGAAAAAGAAGAGTGGTGCAGTTGATTTTAAAATAAAATATAACCTTTACATCAAAGACAGGCAAGAAAAGTTACGTCCATCTCATTTATAGATCTATGCGTAAAAGTTTTAAACAAAATATTGGTCAACAAAAAGCTAACAGTGTAAAAAGAAACAGAAACCATAACCAAACAGAGTTTGTTCCAGGAACGTAAAGACAGCATAACATTAGAAAATCTATTAATGTAAGTTATTATGTACCAGATTCAAGTTGAAAAATAACCATCTTCGTTTAGGCAGAAAAAACATTCAGTAAAATTTCACATTCATTCATGTGTTGAAAGAAAAATGTTACCAAAATAGGAATAGCAGAAGAAATTCTTAACAGCTGAGGCAAATTTGCACTTGATATGACTGTCTAGATATGAAAATCAAGACTATCGAGGGCAAACTATCATTTTAAAAATTTATAAATACAAAGTCAATAAAAATGGCATATTTGAACACTGTCAACAATAAGTTAGAAAACATCATTTTAAATGTCTTATTCATAACAACAAACAAAAAAACAAGCTTCTACAGAATAAATGTATTGAAAGACCTGTTCTTATGGGGAAAAATATAACATTTAATTAAAGGATAGAGATCAAGATCATTTGGAGAGGAACACTAGGGTCATTTAAAAATACATTATAATAAAGATGGAAATGTTCCAGATTGATCCATACAACCAATGCTTCAATCAAAATTCAAGCAGATCATTTTTCATAACACTTGACAAACAGACCCTAAAATCCACAAAGACATGTTGAAGCCAAGAATAGCCAAAACAATTATGAATAAGAAGAACATAGATGAGACACCTGTAAGATGTTAAGACTGGTTATAAAACTTAAATAAAAGGGTGTGGATCTGGTGTTGGGAGAGACAATTAGAACAATGTAAAAAATAACCACGAAAACAATCCAGAATAAGGATGATGTGTGCAATACACAGAACTAAATAAACAAAAAATTCCTAGTGTCAGTAAGAAAAAGACAAAACTGAGCAGAAAAATGATCAAAAGTTGTGAATAGCAATTGACACCTGAAGAAACACAAATCTTCCACAAATGTTTTGAAAAGGTGCTTAAGGAAATGCAATTTTAAAAATCTTTTCATAGCCATTTAATTATGAAAATTTCTTCATAAGGATGTGGAAAATTCATATTTTAATACAGCTGGTGGGAATAAAAATTTATACAATCATTTTGTAAAGGAATGTGGAGTCTTCTGCTTTGTTACACTGGTTCTAAGATGTTCCTCCTCCACCTTCACATGTACTGACCCCCACGCCACCTTTTAACATTGCCTACATCTAAATGCATCTTACAACTGCTGCTTTCTTAATATTTTAAATAACGTTTTGGGTGCAATTTACACTAGACAGCCTCTTCATTTTCATAAAATATGTAGTAAATTAGAAGATGTTCACCCTTCTGGATCTAGCAATTTGATTCCTAGATGTATTTCTAGAAGAACTCACATCTATACACAAAGATATATATAACGCTATCATTGCCAAATTTGTTTTTCTTTTAAAAGTTTTGCTCTAAGAAGCTAAAATATTGATTTCTTTCACACTTACTTCAGTAAAACTGCTGTTGCCTAGACACAGAGAAAAATGTATTATTCCCCATAAGAGGTCTAGAAGAGTTGTTTTATTTCCTGACTCAATAATGATCTCAAGATCTCAGATTTACTCTATTTCTCTGCTTTTCTACAGTTGGCTTTTTGACCCATTTATTTATACTTGCACACTTCCTGATCAGAACTTCCCTACTTTAACAACAAGTCCAGGAGCTTCAAATGATCTCATTATTCTTGCTATTAAGTTTTTATTTTGAAGTAATTATAGGTTCCCAAGAAGTTGCAAAAATAGTACAAAGAGGTCTTGTGTAGCAATCACCCAGTTTCTCTCAACGGTTACACCTTCCACAACTATGAACCAATGTCAGAACCAGGAAACTAATATTGGCACAATGTACATGTATATAATTTTATGTCATTTTATCACATATTTACATTCATGAAACCACCCCCACAATTATTTAAAATCAAGACGGGGAGCTATTCCAGCACCACAGAGATCTCACTCACACATGCCTGTACAGTCTCAACCATCTCCCTAATTCCGAATATCCCCTAATTCCTGGGAATCACTATTTTGTTTTCATCTCTAACATTATATTCAATAGTAAAACATAGCAACTTACTTTGCAAAGCAGCAAAAATAAGATGGATGGATGGATGGATGGATTAAAAGATGGAGATACATGGAGTAGTAAGGCAAATACAACAAAATGTTAAAGAATCTGGGTAGAGGGTTTATGGTTATTCAACACACAACTCTTTACATATGTCTATATACTTGCAAATTTTCATCAGTAGAATGTGGGAACCAAAGTGATCTAAACATCCACCAGTAGGGAAAAGAATAAGTAAATTATATTTCTATAATAGATTATTTTATAGCATTTAAGAAGAAGGAATTAGATCTTCATGTAAAAATATGGCTAAGTGTTGTTATATTTAATACAATATACTTAATATAATAGACACATTATATTGAGTAATGAAAAGGTACATATCAGAATAATGTACATGGTGTAATTGAAGCTAATACCTACAAAATATCAGAAAGGTAACCACTTCTTTGAAGTTGTTTTTTCTATTTGTTTTCATAATTATATTTTTGTATAATAATTTCATGTGTGACATCTGGATATTGTCAAGAACATGGGTGTATGCTATATTCTTTTTACTTTTCATATTTGAGATGCTTTACTATTAAAGAAAATTCAAATCAAAAAAGAAATGCCACATAGGTCTGCGTATGGTAGAAGATACTGGCTCAAAATTAGACTTCAGAGAAGTGTGAGTCACCTTCTACGTATTCCTTTTATAGTCTCTCAAATTATGGGACACATTTGCCAATTACTTTACTTTAAAGAACAGGTACTTCTGGGAGAAAATACATTATTCTGAAATGACCTCAACCAATGCTAGCTTTGGATGTTTATAGAGGTCCCATGACAGAATCAGTAAACAAGGAAGCAGGTAAATCTAACACACATTTAGTAATTATTCCTGGGAGTATGGCCTTACCACTGCAAGCGTTGGTTATCATTATAAATAAAACCTGTAAAGCTACTTGAAAATGAAACAGACCAAGAGCTTGTGTTGTGTAGTCAACAAACAGATATACACAGAACAGATGTTTTTTAAAAAAGCTGTTCGTGCTTTTCTTATCACAGAAGTTAAGATAGTGTTGCCTCCAGGGAAGAGAATGAGTTTTGATCTTTTGAGGACCTGGAAATATGCTATTTCTTTGTCTGGTGGTTATGACAAATGTGTTTTATAATTATCCATTGAGCCATTCACATATTTTGTGGGTATCTCTGTATTTTGCTGGTGGTGGTGGTTGTTGTTGTTATTATTTGAGACAGAGTCTCACTCTGTCGCCCAGGCTGGAGCCCAGCGGTGTGATCTGGGCTCACTACAACCTCTGCCTCCCAGGTTCAAGCAATTCTTTTGCCTCAGCCTCCAAGTAGCTGGGACTACAGGTATGTGCCACCATGCTCAGCTAATTTTTGTATTTTTAATAGTGATGGAGTTTCACCATGTTGGTCAGGCTGGTCTTGAACTCCTGACCTCAAATGATCTGCCCACCTCGCCTCCCCAAAGTGCTGGGATTACAGGAATGAACCACCATTCCCAGCTATTTTGTTATATTTTACAATAAAAGAAAAGGTGTCCTACAGTTGTGCAAATCAGTGCTTGTGGGTTGGAATACAATTTCTAGTGAACTCAAAAATTGCTACATCTGAAGTGCTTTGGATGAAAGTGAAATTAGCATGCTCAGGAACATTGTGGGAGGAATTGTACCAATGTCAGTTTCCTGGTTTTGAGTCAGGAAAATGACTCAAAAGTGTCCCCTGTCATGCCAGAGAAAATCATATAGAAAATGCATGGAAAATTTGGAATGATTTACTGAAATAGAAGAAAAGAAGCCTTATATCTAAACTATAATTCTGTATATAATTTAAAATGTATGTGTAACTAAACACAAACTTACTATTATTACTAGATATGAAGCAATGTTATCAATATCTCACAACTGTAAAAATGTACTTTGGCTAAAAATTTTTAAAGAATGAAGAATCTTCGAGAAAAATGATGATCACCCTATATTTGGGTCCACCTTGTTTGTAGGCATAGACAGCTTTTCACAATTATGAAAGCTAACAGAGGATTTTACTTTCTTAGATTGGGTATTGCAAAAACTTGTAAAAAAAAAAAAGTCATATCTTGAAAGATCTTTACAAATCATCCATGTTTTTCCTTTTCTCTTATGTAGAGCAAGAAAAGGAGGGGACAGTTTGATCCTCCTGAAGGAAAGATTGCCCCCTAAAAACTTAGAGATAAAGAAAAATAATAGAGTTGTCAAAAAGATTTCACTCTCCCCATGGTCCTGATAGATATTTGTCAACTCTTGTCAGAACGGCTTGTCATTCTAATGCTTTGCTCTTCCCTGAAAAACAAGAAGCTACCAGCACTAAGGCACAAGAGCAATGACTAAGATGCAATCTGCACATTCCTAAATCATTATGCAGGAAGGTGATATGCCAAGATAAATCAGGGTTGAATGGGCAAGAGCTAATGTTTGGTGAGGAAATATTTATTATGGGTCACTATTGCATCAGTTCAGAATACTGAGGGAGAGGGGATAATTCATGTGATGGAAAATGAAATTTTAAAAATATATTTACAATTCATGGAAGGCCAAAATATTTTAAGTCCTGGGACAGTTAGAAACTACCTTCTTTCGACTGGGCATGGTGACTCACGCCTGCAATCCCAACACTTTGGGAGGCTGAGGTGGGCAGATTACAAGGTCAAGAAATCGAGACCATCCTGGCCAACATGGTGAAACCGTGTCTCTACTAAAATACAAAAAATAGTCGGGAGTGGTGGCGTGCACCTGTAGTCCAAGCTACTGGGAGGCTGAGGCAGGCGAATCGCTTGAATCCAGGAGGCAGAGATTGCAGTGAGCTCAGATTGCTCCATTGCACTCCAGCCTGGAGACAGAGCAAGACTCAAAAAAAAAAAAAAAAAAAAAAAAAGAAAGAAAGAAAGAAAGAAAGAAAGTGAAAGAAAAAGAAAAGGGCTAGACGTGGTGCCTCACGCCTGTAATCCCAGCACTTTGGTAGGCCAAGGCCTGGATCACAAGTTCAAGAGATGGAGACCATCCTCGCCAACATGGTGAAACCCTGTCTCTACTAAAAGTACAAAAAAAAAAAAAATTAGCTGGGCGTGGTGGCACACACCTGTAGTCCCAGCTACATAGGAGACTGAGGCAGGAGAATTGCTTAAACCCAGGAGGTAGAGATTGCACCACTGCACTACAGCCTGGGAGACAGTGAGAGACTCCATCTCAAAAAAAAAAGTAAAGAAACTACCTTATTTCACACAATGACTTTGAAAATCAGTAAGAACACAAAAAATCCTCATGGAGTCCACAAAACAATTTTTAGACAGAAGTGTTGTTTATTTGATAGTATGATACAAATATAAATTGAGCATCCTGATGGTGTATTTGCATAGCCTATTGGTAGGCTACCCTCTGGTGATTTCCAGAGACAAGTTCTTTCTGGTATTGATTATGTGAAACTGGTACCTTCCTATAGGAAAACCAATCACAAAGTGTGAAAGTGATGTAAAATCTCCTTTACGCACCTACAAGGTTCACTGTGAGTGTCTATGGGAACTCCTTGTCAAAACTCTGTTTTACATGCTATTAGTATACATAGTCACATACCAGACTGAAAGAATCATGGGTGGCCCAGATCTGGGGGAGATATCTGACAGTAGGGAGCTTGGGACTTCAAGAAGTCAAAAGACTAGATTGATAGGAAGCAGTGCTTAATGCACAGTAGGCAGTCAATAAATATTTGTTGCATGAATGAAGTAGACTAGATGGAGGTCTAGGAGTAAGACATTTAAAATCATGGGTACAGATGAATCCAAGTATGCAAGAACTCAGTTGACTGCTGGGGATTGGGAAAATTCCAGGGGTCTTTCCACTCACTCCAGAGAGGAGGAAGAAGACTAGCTCAGCAAAGAACAATGATGCAATTAGGCTATTACTAGTACTAAGAAGTGGAGCTCTCCAGTATAAACATTTTATCCTTTGGATTAAAAACACTCCGTGGGCCAGGCACGGTGGCTCATGCCTGTAATTTCAGCACTTTGGGAGGCCAAGGTGGGTGGATCACGAGGTCAGGAGTTCAAAACCAGCCTGGCCAATATGATGAAACCTCATCTCTACTAAAAATACAAAAATTAGCCAGGCGCAGTGGCAGGAGCCTGTAGTCCCAGCTACTCGGGAGGCTGAGGCAGAAGAATGGCTTGATTCCAGGAGGTGGAGGTTGCAGTGAGCTGAGATTGCACCACTGCATTCCAGCCTGGGTGACAGAGTGAGATTCCATCTCAAAGAAACAGAAAAACAAACAAACAAACAAACAAAAATACTCAATGGTTTCCCACTTTTCATAGAAGAAAATCCAAGTCTTTACTATGATTGTGATTACTCAACTTCTTCCAGAAGCAGATCCTGAGGATGGGGAGAGGTGATTAGTAAATTCATGTGATGGAAAATGAAATTTTAAGAACATATTTACAATTCAAGGAAGGCCAACATATTTTAAGTCCTGAGACAGTTAGAAACTACCTTATTTCACACAATGACTTTGAAAACCAGTAAGAACACAAAACCATCACTGAGTCCACAAAACAATTTTTAGACAGAGGTGTTGCATATTTCACAGTACAAAACAAATAGAAATTGAGCATCCTGATGAAATATTTGCATAGCCTATTGTTAGGCCACCCTTTGGTGATACCCAGAGAAAAGTTCCTTCTGCTCTTGACTATATGAAACTGGTAACTTCCTATAGGATAGGTAGGAAAGACTCTTGTGCACATGATTGATGAGGAAAGTGCTTTCAAGAGAGCTGGCTAGAGAAGGAGGAGGTAAGGAAGAATGTGACTTGAGGCCATATTCTACCCTCAACCTGACCCCCGGGGGAGTGGTGGAGCGTAAATTGCATGTCAGAGTTTGTTGTGCCTCATGACAAGGAAACTAGAGACTTGTGCTCCCCACCAGTATATTAACTGCTATGGGATACCCCAGGGGTGCCAGTTCAGTTTTCAGGATAGGTGAGGTGGTTCCAACAGACCAAGAGCAATCCTTTGAAGAAGGTTGCACATGCCAACCATTAGCAGCAAAGCACACAGAAGCTGGTGGAGGTATGCACAGAGCTATTAAAAGGGATTGGAGGAGATTTGGGAGGGGAAACATTTCTGCTACAACAGTCACTTACAAGCCCACATGATGATGTTCCGCCAAGCTCTCTATCCTCCTCTGTTTTAGCCAAGGTTCTCCAGAAAATAGAACCAATAAGCTACATCTCTCTCTCTCTCTCATATATATATATCTGTCTGCCTGCCTGCCTGTCCGTCCGTCTTCCCACCTATCTATCTGTCTGTCTGTCTGTCCATCCATCCGTCTGCTTACGTATCTATCTGTCTGTCTGTCTGTCTGTCTGTCTGTCTTTATTGTGGGAGATTTACAATAAGGAATTGGCTTATGTGATTATGGAGGTGGAGAAGCTCTACCATCTGCCACTGGGAAGCTAGAGACCCAGGAGAGCTGGTGGTGTAAGTTCCAGTTCAGGCACAGGAGAAGACAGAAATCTCAGTTCCAAAATAGTCAGGAGACAGAGAGAATTCTTTTTCTTCCTTTTTGTCCTATTCAGACCTCCAACTGATTGGATAAAGCCCATCCATATTGGTGAGGGCTTTATCTAATTTACTCAGTCTACCAATTCCAGTGCTAATCTCATCCAGAAATGCCTTCACAGGCATTTTAGCTGTATATCTGGGTACCCATGGCACAGTCAAGGTCACACATAAAATGAATCTTCACACTCTCATTAGTTTCTGTACTGAAGCCACAAAGGTTCTGTGCATGGAGTATGAATACGTAGATTGAACTCTGTCAAGAAACAAGAAGGTAACGCGGGCCAGGAGAGTTTAGATGCTGAATTTTGAAAACAATGTCATAGAAAGGCCACAGTGACCTCATTCTGAAGAAGTTAGTTCTTGATTCTTTACTTTATTTATTTTTTAGAGTGGCTTTTTATTTTACTGAGCTCCAGAAGTCAGAGGAAAAGATAGAGGCCTTTGTCCTGTAACATGAATTCTCAAAGGAGCTTATCCTGTTCCCAAGGGGGTGAAAATTGGTTCTTTTGGGGAAAGGGTGAAAAACAAACTTACTCTTTTTATGTATAAAGCACAGATATGCATAGAGTATATCAACAGATGCACCTAGTGTATCTGTGGTTTTTCATGGGGGTGGAGGGCAGACACAGTGGCTCATGCCTGTAATCCTAGCACTTTGGGAGGCTGAGGCGGGTAGATTGCCTGAGCTTAGGAGTTTGAGACCAGCTTGGGAAACATGGTGAAACCCCATCTCTACTAAAAAATACAAACAAAATTAACCAGGCGTGGTGGTATGTGCCTGTAGTCCCAGCTACTAGGGAGGCTGAGGCATGAGAACTGCTTGAACCTGGGAGGTGGAGGTTGCAGTGAGCCAAGACTGGGCCACAGAAGTCCAGCCTGGGTAACAAAGTGAAACTGTCTCAAAAAAATAAATTTTTTCTTTTTCATTGAGGGACGATTAGGAATAAATGTCTAAAATGACTCTGGGTGGAAGGAAACAATGATAATTATTTTAAAAAGATTAAGAAAGACAATTCTAAAACCATAGGCATCTAAAGCTAAAAGGAAGCACCTCTTTTATCTAAGAACTTTCAATGGGCACCTCAAGGACCCGGATGCTCAGAACTTCCTGAAGTTCACACAGGGATTTGATAAGAGAGCCTGGCACAGATCAGGATTTTTTCAATCCTAGACCAATGTACATGTCACATGTTTCATGCAAAATTTCATAATCTGTGAGCACAGTCCAAGCCTCTGCATCTCATCCACTCACACCCCCAACAGAGGTGACACTGTGGAAAGAAAGTAAATGATCTGTGTGGTCAGATTACACACCTTTGGGATCCTTCAGGAGAGCTCTGTTGTCTTGCTCTCTGAATGGTGAGACAAGGAACAGTCAGAGCAGAGAAAGAACACCCAGAGAGCTGCAACATCCGGGTGAAAGTGTATCAGGAATCAGAAGCAACTCAGAACTCAAAGAAGACTTAGTGCAGTGTAAGAAATAAGCCTTCCTCCTGACTCCTCGCCCACTCTTCATGCCTCAAGTTGACTCCTTCTATTGCTGCTAAAAATCTGTCCAGAAACTGAGGAGGTAGGGAGTGGAAACTTGGAAAATGAAAATCTAGTGAATGATAATGAAAGTTTTCTTTATCGTTGGATAATTCAGTGTCATTAGACTCACCTACGTGAGTCTAGCTTTACAATTCTCTGACTGTTCTTGTCTCATCTCTGAGAGCAAGACAACATATCTCTTCTGAAGGATCCCAAAGGTGTGTGATTTGACCACGCAGATCATTTACTTTCTTTTCAGAGTATAACCTCTGTGGGGGATGTGGGTTAATGAGATGCAGAGACTTGGACTCTGCTCACAGATACGTGAATTTTTGCATGAAAAACGTGGAATGTGCATTGGTCTAGGGTTGAAAAAATCCTGGTCTATGCCAGGCTCTCTCACCAAATCCCTATGTGGACTTTAGGCAGTTTGAGCATCCTGGTCCTTGATGTGCCTATCAAAAGGTCTTAAATAAAGGAGGTGCTTCCTTTAGATACCCATGGTTTTTGAACTTTCTTTAAGACAAGCTCACAGGCCGGGCACAGTGGCTCACACCTGTAGGCGGGTGGATAATGAGATTAAGAGATCAAGACATCTTGGCCAACACGGTGAAACCCTGTCTCTACTAAAAATACAAAAATTAGCTGGACATGGTAGTATGCACCTGTAGTCCCAGCTACTCTGGAGGCTGAAGCAGGAGAATCGCTAGAACCCGGGAGGCAGAGGTTGCAGTGAGCTGAGATTGTGTGTGCCACTGCACTCCAGCCTGGTGAAAGAGCAAGACTCCATCTCAAAAAAAAAAAAAGAAGAGACATGTTCACCGACATGAATTAGCTCATGAGTTATCATTCTCCCCAGTGTCTGTTTCATTCATTCATTTATTCGTTCACACATTTATTGAGTGTCCAGTATGTGCCAGGCATTGCCCTCTAGGCTAACATTGGTGGTGGGAAAGCACTAACATACAGTAATAACAATCAGATTTGGTCCTAACTTCAGGCAAATTTTAAATTTCACCTCAGAGCTAAGTAAAATAGGTAGACAAGCCTACATTTTAATTAAATTATCTCCCATTCCCTGGCTGGCACGTGATGAGCATATTTTCTGACTATGCAGGAAGAAATGGGCTGTGTTATATGCGCAAGTTCCACTCTTCTCTGGCAGGCTTCTTAATCCATGTTTGAGGGCAGTCAGGACTAAATGAAATTATGGGAACAAAAAAATGAAAAGTGCAAAAAAAAAAAAAAACTTTTAATTGGCTTACTCTGATCTCCCTGCTATGATTGTATCACCGAGTTGGCAGCTTGTCACTTGTGGTTGCTAGGCAACTCTGAGCGGTAAGGCAAACGTGTCAGCCTGTGTTTCCCATCCTGTTGTTTGAGTCTCCCAGTGTCTGGGACTGTCGTCTGATCCTACCTGACCCTCTACAGGGATCTGGATGCTTCACGAGCCCCATGAATAAGCCTCTGACCTGGTGCTCAGAGCTGCCTCATGGGGAAGTAATTGATAAAACTTCAGCCCTTATTCAACAACTTTTTTTTTTACTTTTTTTTTTAATTAGAAATGGTTTTCACCATGTTGGAGAGGCTGGTCTTGAACTCCTAACCTCAGGTGATCCTCTTGCCTCAGCCTCCCAAAGTGCTGGGATTAGAGGCGTGAGCCACCGCATATACACGACTTAGCACTCTGTGAGCTTGCTGGAATGGCCCCAGGGAGCCCGCCAGAGTCTTTCCAGCCCCTCAGGTATATCAGCAGAAGAGATGTGGAAGTAGAGGCAGGAGAGACAGCACACCTGCACCCGCCTTCCCTGGTGAGCTATAGGGACTTGGGAGCCCCATTCTGATGCCTTCTTTCTTATTCAGGCTCATGGAGCCCACAGAATATGGGCTTTGCAGTCAGACAGAGCGGGGTCCACCTGTCACATACAAGCCATGCGACTTTAAAGCATGTTCTTAGCCCCTCCGTGTTCCTGTTTTCCCATCTCTAAAGTGGAGCTGAGGTGGAAAGGTCCTTGAGCCTAGGAGTTAGAGATCAGCCTGGGGAACCTAGCAAGATCCCATCTCTACAAAAAATAAAATAAAATAAAAATTAGCTGGGTATAGTGGTGTACACCTGCAGTCTCAGATACTGGGGAACCTAAGGCAGGAGGATCACTTGAGCTCAGGGTTTCAAGACTGAGGTGAGCTATGATCACTCACTTCACTCTAGCCTTGGCAACAGAGTGAGATGGGATCTCAACTCTAAAAACAAAACAAAAATGAAAAATAAAATAAAATGGAGCTAACACTACTTCTATCCCAGGGTGTTGTTGAAGTTTTACTGGACAAAAACAAATGTAAAATGTTTAGTGCAATGCTAGCATGTACTTAATGCTCCACATTTTAGCAATTGTTATCTAGGCATCCAACAAGAACTTTGAGACATTTGTAGAATCCCAGAGCTAAAAAGGAAGTTGGCGAATGATCACTGAGTCTCCTCATACCTTAAGAGTCTGAGACCCAGAAAATCAAGAGTGTTGTACACAAAGCCATGTCACTGTGATTGAAACTAAGAGCTCATTTGCCACCATAAAACTTTGCCAGGATTGGGTACAAAAAAGAGTCCTTCTGCGTTAAACACATCTTGCAGGCAATGGGTAATAGTATTTGTATTGAGTAATCAGAGAGGCACTCAATGGACACAGCTACCCAGAAAACAGCCTGTTTGGTCTAAGCATGTGCTTCAGACAGGACCATGTCTCATAGAAGATGTCTGCTTATTTTCCTGGTGACTGTTTGTTTCCCTGGTAGCTGATAGAAGATGATCCACTCTCTTTACCATAGCATCCAAGATGCTACTTGACCTGCCTATGGCTCCCACTGCAGTCCAGTTCCCCTCCTCTCCATTCATCTTCCTGTTGATCCTCAGACATGGAGGGGAGGCTCCTGCCTCAGGCCTTCACATGAGCTATTCCCCTTGCTTGGAACACAGATATTCACATGGCTCCCCACTTCACTTGTTTCAAGTTGTTGCTCAAATATAATGGCCTCATGGAGGCCTTTTGTGAGTTTCCTATTTAATACTGCTGCCCTCTCAAGCACTTTCTCTTCTCTTTCCCTGCTTTTTCTTTATGGACTTGTCACCACCTGACTCACTGCCTATGTGTGTGCCTGATGGTCACACCCAGTCCCCCGCCACTAAACTGTAAGCTCCATGGGGGCACAGATTTTTTTGCATTTGGTTCATTGCTATATTCCCAGTGCTTAGAACTGCACCTGGCACACATTAGGTGCTCAATAAACATTTCTGGGATACACAGAAACCTCTGTCTGTGAGGTTTCCTCTGCCCTGCACTGCCCTATGTTCATGTTCCTTACTTCTACACACCCTTCATGATGCAGCAACAAGCATCACCTCCTTTGAGAAGTCTGTCCTCACCTCCACCAACTGGAATGGGGACCTTGCCATGTGGCTCCATAGAATCCGGCACTACTTCCAGAAGAGCAGCCATCAAATTGTTGCAATAACTTATTTGCCTGGTATCCCACCAGAAGCTTGGCCTGTTTTACAATTAAAGGGGCAATGAAAGAAAAAGAAGTCTTCCTCTGATTAACTTCCCTGACTGGTTTTCAGAGATCAAGCTTCCTGCCTCCCATTCCCGGCCCCAATCCTAAAGCATTTCCCTCTAGATTGAGCCACTTAAGGGCAGGGCTTCATATCATCCATTTTTATACTCCCAGCATACAGTGCAGCTCCTGACATGGCGTAAGTGCACAGCACTGTTGCTCAAAAGACAAGAGTCAGGGCTCACCTTGAGCCATGAATTGGCCTATCAGGGCTGTCCAACCTTGGTACTTTTGACATATGAAATGGGAATTCTTTGTCGTAGGGGGCCTGTCCTGTGCCTTGTAAAATGTTTAGCAGCTTCCCTGGCCTCAACCCATACACCAATAATACACACACCAATTTTGCAATCAAAACATCTGCAGACATTAGCAAATATCCCCTGGGGGGGTCAACATGTCTTCAGTTCAGAACCATGACTCTAAGAGTTGACTACGAATTAATTCATTAAATCTTCACAGCAATGCTATCAGGGGGAGCTGTTATGAAATCTAGAATACAGATGAGTGAAGTGAGGCTCAGAGAGGTTAGGCAACTCATTGAACATCACACAGCTAGGAACTGGCTGAATCAGGATATGAACTGGGCAGTCTGACTCCATAGTTTAGGCAATTAACCTAATGAATTAGTGTTGGGAGGTGGGTGGGGAATGGGGATAGGGTTTTTATTATATCCAGGCACTATTTTCAGTTTTGATATGGATTGCCTCATTTAATTGTGTCTAGTCTTTAACACAGTCATCATTATTTCTACCATTGTACAGAGAAGGCAACTGAGGCACAGAAAGCACCCCATTAATTGGAGGCAGAGCAGCCAGAATTCAATGGCACAGAGTGTGACTCCACAGCTTACGGTGGTGGGAGGTGGGGGACCATTTCCACTCTGCTCCAAGTCTGTGCAAAGTCATACTGCCCTTTACCCAGCGTTCTCTGCCAGGACAGCCTTGGCACAGTCCCCATGTTCCCTCTAAAATAGCTTCACTGCGACTCACTCTCAATGTGCCTGACTCCCGGGGCACCGAGACCTGAGGGTCATGACGATTACTTTCAAGTTCCAAAGCAGTCTTATGCACAAAGACAACCCCACGGGTGGGAAACTGCCAGAGGCTTCCCCAGGGTTGGGACTTCCAAAGTGGGGGCAGTCTTTGTCTTCAACCAAACCAGGCTTCACAGAAAAGCAGGAGGGGAGCCCAGAGGGGAGATCTTAGGGGTGTTTTCACAGTATCATGAAAGTCTCTGACAAAAAAAAAAAGAGAATTACAAGCACCTTCCCCAGTCCCCTCCCTTTCAGCAGTTACCAAAGCAGAGACGGTGTGTGTTTCAGAGGCATCTCTTGACATGATTGCCCTGATGTTTAAAATAATGATCAGATCATTTTCCCACAGCCATTTCATCCAATGAGCCCAAATAGGCTTACTGAGAAATTGCAAGGTCTTGCAGGAAGTCTGTCTTCTGACCTTGAGCATTGTTAGTCAGGCTGACTCACAGGAAACAAGATCCCCTTTCATTGTTAGGACAATTCTGCAGCCTCCTCTCCAAATAGAGGGATCCCAAAGTGGTAAGGAAGAGACACTCTGAAGGGCAATAATTTATCACCTGTGCACCCAGACACAACCACCCACTTGCCCACAGGACGGGGAGACATGGCATGTGACTGTTTCTGTGAGTCTCTACTGTGAAGCAATGTCAGCTTCTCTTATGCAATACCCTCGGCTTCAGCAAGATGCAGAGAAAAAGGTTATACTAGAGCACAATCAATTCTCCAAAGACTTTTCTTTTTCTTTTTCTTTTTCTTTTCTTTTCTTTTTTTTTTTTTTTTTTTGATACAGAGTTTCACTCTTGTTGCCCAGGCCGGTTGCAATGGTGTGATCTCGGCTCACTGCAACCTCCACCTCCTGGCTTAAAGTGATTCTCCTGTCTCAGCCTCCCGAGTAGCTGGGATTACAGGTGCACACCACCATGCCTGGCTAATTTTTGTATTTTTAGTAGAGATGGGGTTTCATCATATTGGCCAGACTGGTCTTGAACTCCTGACCTCAAGTGATCTGCTCGCCTTCCAAAGTGCTGGGATTACAGCTGTGAGCCACCAGGCCCAGCCTTAAGATGTTTTTCTTAAAAACACAGCTTGAAAAGTAGATGAGGATAGTGAACACCATATGAGAAAAGGATGAGGGCATATTTGCACTGTCAGATACTGAAATGCATGCTTTAGGTACGCTAATTGCAATGATAAATATGTGTGGACAAGAATTTGCAAAAGGATCAATGAATCAAAGTATATAGCTCCAAAACAAATAGCACACACTCTTTCTCTCTATCCCCTCTTTCCTCTACACCTGCACACATATACCCGGGCAAACACATGTACACAATAAATTAAGCATTGTAAATCAATAGGAAGAGGAAGGCTTATCCATCAGATCAATCACCATACCCTTGAGAAAACAGAAATCACTCTAGGTATTTCAAACAGAGGGGACTTTAATACAGGGAATTGATTACAAATGTATAGAAAAATAAGAGGAGCAAAGTAGAGATTGCCCAGGGACTAACACATGTAGGAAGCCAGTACCTTCTCTAGAGCTGGATAATAAAAAGACGTATTATCAAGAACACACGCATCTGCAATACTGCTGATGCTGTCACCAGAAGCAGAAAAACAGTTTCTACATTTTTCCCATTTGTGAATCCCATGCGATCAACGCTGCTGGCCACTATGGACCTACACTCAGATGCCAAGGAACTCTGGGAGTATAGTTTTTAGGTTTCTCGCTGTGGTGTAGAGTGGAATATATATACAAGGATAGGCATAGGGCTGAGATATGACAGACAATATTTAGCAAAGAAAATTTATCTGATAATGCTACACAAAGTGGTGAGTTGGCAACTGAGCAAAAACAAACATTTTCACTTCCTTCTGTAAAGCAAAACCAATCCCAAGTTGTGCAAAGAGTTAAACATATACACCAATAGTTAAAGACAGAAAAGGAAAAGAACAGCAAAACAGAAAAATCTGAGAAAAATGTTCTGATTTAAGGTGACCAATAACTTTCTAGATACTGAGGCAATGAAAGAGCTACAAAAGAAAAAAAAATTATATATTAGAATAGAAATAATTTCTAATTGTCAGAGAGATGATTAGGAATCAAGTAACCTGGAAGGCATATTTACAACATGTATTAAAATGAGCTTAAAGGCTAACATATTACCAAATAAAGATGAAGCTATAAACACCAGTAATTCTACTGAAGAAACATGTGCATCTAATGGAATACTATGCAGCAGGTAACAGGATAAATTTTACTATACACATTCACATAGACGAATCTTAATAACAATTTTAGGTGAAATAAACCACAGTACTGTGCCATTTATGTAAGATTAGAGTAACTTCGCCACTTACAGATGCATGAATGTGTGTTAAAACTATTCTAAAAATTAAGGAAATAATGGCCACAAATGTCAGAATTGTAGTTACCCCAGAAGGTGGGAGGAAAATAATTAAGGGACATGCAGGAGGGATCTACGGTAAACAAATGCTCTATTGTATTAGCTGAGTGGTGGATAGATTAATGTTTACTAATTATTATTTAAATTATACATACACATATTTTGACATGTGTCACAAAACTGAAAAGCAAACAAATACAGACAAAAAGAAAAATTTAAATCATGAAGTAATATGAATGAATAATCAACAACATTTTGGATCAGAGAATTGTAAACTTAAATAGTGAGATGAAAATTGTTTAATAAACAAATTAACAAAGATTCTAGATCTCATAATTCTCATTGTTAGCATAAGTGTAATAAAAAATCCTATTCTCTGGGTTGGGGTATAACTTGGTTAAACATTTTGGGAAAGCAATTTCGCAGTGCCTATCAGAAGAATTTTAAAATGTCCATGCCTTAGGGAAATGTCTTGAAATTCAGATAAAGTTTTTATGGCTAAAATCATGGTCATTGTAGTGTTTTTATAATAATGAGAAATTTAGAAACATTATGGGCATAAGTAAATCATGAGAGATATAATGAAACATTACACAGCTTTTAATGATGATTACAAAGGGATTGTCATTATCATGGGGAAATGCTTATGTCACATTATTCAATGAGAAAAGCAAACTGCAAAACTTTATACCCAATGTGATCTCAACTACTGAAGAAAAACAAGCATATTGGAAGGGTGTTTTCTTTCCACATAGTCATGTTACATTGCATTTCAGCTTTTAGCTTGGCATTATTCTAAGAACATTCTCTAGTGGCAAGGAGATGGGAGGTTAGGTCATTTACAATGACCATTCTTCATTTCTGTCTTGACTTACATAGTAATAGAGAAACAGGAACTAATAGTTAGTTCGTGTCATCTTGGGCACCATGCTATTCCTACATATTATCCCTGTGAGCTAGAAAATAGCACCCCCATTTGAACATTGGAGAAACTGAGTGGGCTTAAGGCACCTGCTTAAGAGCACACAGCTAGTAAATGGCAAGGTGGTATGTCTGATTCCTAAACTGTTTCTGTAAACTCCCTTCCTTCTCATAGGGTAGGATTCCTCAGTCTAGCATGTGTGATATCACAGCCTTAATAATTTGGCTCAGAAATCAGCCTGCCTGGGCTGTTGTACCTGGAATAATGCTAAGTAGCCTATAAGCACACCTGAGCTACTCCTTCTACTTACTAACTATGAGACTTCAGGTAAATTTTATTTAATTTCTCCATGCCTCAGTTTCTGTATCAGTAGAATGAGAATAATAATGAAGCCCTCCTTATAAGATACGATGCATGTAACATGCTTAGAAAGTTCTTGGTACTCAGTAGAAATTAGCCAACATTGCTGTCTCTAACAGGGTCTGAGTGAATAGTTATGGACTTATTTGAGGTAATTTACACTTTCACTTACCCAGAGTCTCCAGTGGAATACCATCAGCAATGATCTGCTCCAAAATATAATTTCACAGATGGAGATACCGAAGACCAGAAAGGTGAAGTGGACTAACCCAGTCCATCCAGTGCCAAGTGATAGGGGGTGCTCCTGACTATTAGTGCATATTCTTTCCATCAATGTACAGCATTTCCCTGTAACCCCCTGTGACCAACTGCCAGGAGAACCAGACTACAACCTTCTCTTCAAGCATACACTATGATTTATGTATACATTATCATTTGCTCTCTCAACAACCCCTGGAGATGAGCAAGGCAGGCATTGTGAAGGAGAAAACGACCTGAGAGAGTTTAAGGGGTTTCTCCCTGTCCGATGGGGAACTGAGGCAGGACCGCCAGAGTTCTTTGCA
This sequence comes from Cheracebus regulus, assembly GCA_963574635.1. Classification (NCBI taxonomy): domain Eukaryota; kingdom Metazoa; phylum Chordata; class Mammalia; order Primates; family Pitheciidae; genus Cheracebus; species Cheracebus regulus. The sequence continues at coordinate 159,379 of CAUYQU010018043.1, read as the reverse complement.
CAACGCCATGGTACCTCCAAGAGCTTTGTGTCTTGGCTACATTAGAAACCAACTTCAAGATCTGAAGAAATCCTGTTTCTTATAGGCAGGAAGGAAGTTGGACTGGTGAATGTTCTCACCCTGATTTCTCTTTCTCTCTCTCTCTCTCTCTCTCTCTCTCTCTCTCTCTCTCTCTCTCGAGACAGAGTCTCACTCTGTCACCCAGGCTGGAGTGCAGTGGTGCCATCTCAGCTCACTGCAACCTCCACCTCCTGGGTTCAGGTGATTCTCCTGCCTCAGCTTTCCAAGTAGCTGGGATTGTGATGTCCACCACCACATCTGGCTAATTTTTGTATTTTTAGTAGAGACAGGGTTTTGCTACATTGGTCAGGCTGGTCTTGAACTCTTGACCTCAGGTGATCCACCCGCCTTGGCCCCCCAAAGTGCTGGGATTACAGACATGAGCCACCACACCCAGCCTGATTTCTCTCTTAAACCCCACGGTACCAGCCATTATTCATCAACATCTCATGCACAGGAAAGCAGCTTCCTCCAGCACTTCACTTGCGGGGTAGCCCATTAAGCTTTCTTCCAGAGCTCAGGTGGCCAAATGTGGGGATTGTGACAGGGGTTAGGCCAGTGGGACAGAAGTGATGCCATCCTTCTTCACAACACCAGCCCTGCTGTCTACAGCCTTGAGGTTACAATTCCTGCCTTACTTATGCATGATGTTAACCTGTGATGCTTTCTGAAGCCTGACAGCAACCAAAACTCTCAAGAGCTTCTGGTAAGGGTATAAATTGGAAACAAGAAATCCTTGCAATTTCTCCTTAGGCTAAGCGCATACCTCCTTATGATCTAGCAGTTCCACTCCTAGGCATATACTCAAGTGAAATAAGTGTTTATGTTTATCCAAAGTTATTGATAAATGTGTTTATGACTGCTTTATTAACACAGCCAAAATTGAAAGCAACCTAAATGTTCACCAATAGGAAAATGGATAAATTATGGCAATATTCATTCAATAGAATTTTGTGCAGCAGTAAAAAAAAAGTGAAGTACAACCTCATGCAACAGTATGGATGAATGAATGAATGATGAGAAAAATAAGGCAGAAACAAAAGAAAACATACTGTAGGATGCCATTTATATCAAGTTCAAGAGCAGTTGAAATCGTTCTATCATGCTAGAAGTTGAACCATGTTTACTGTTGTGGGCAAGGTTCTACTGATTAAGGGAAGAAAACTTCTGGGGTGATAGGAATGTTCTATTTCTTGACCTTGAATGAAGGTTCTACTAGTGTAACATATGTGAAAATTCATTATGCTTTACATTTAAGAAATGTGCACTTTGCTCTATGTATATACAATATTTAAAAAGACAAATCCTGCCACCTGGATCACTAAGGATTCATTCACCAAGAACTCAGAATAATCCCTAAGCAAAAACACGTAAGATAAGCTTATCTTTTAAGTCAGTTGGTTGATTCTGTATATACCAAGTGAGTTTTTCTTTCCCTAAGACCCAACTTAGGCTGGGATAGATCTCTCTTCTAGGAGCTGTTGCTGGCATTGTACTCCCTCAGCCACTGCTGTGTGTGTCTGTCTACCCCTCAGACCACATGTTCCAAGAGAAGAGACTGTGCACCATTCATTTCCCTTCCCCAGTATGTGGCAGAGTGCCCAGCTTAGACATGCAGTGACATATGAAGTCGTGAATGCACAAAAGAATGAATGAACATGGCACACAGAAATAGGATCTATGACCACAATCTAGAAAGCTCCTGCGGGGCTGTGAGCTGTGGAATCATCATTTAGGCAGCATGGTATGTGCCAGTGGTTCTCATCCTGGAGAAGTTTTACACCACAGGGGTCATTTGGTGATGTCCAGAGTTAATTTTGGTGATCACAACTGGGGATGGGAAGCAATGCTGTTGTACCTGGAATAATGCTAAGTAGCCTACAAGGCACAGGAAAGCACCCCTCTTCCCAACACACACACAAACACACACATACACACACACACACACCATCCAGCTCAAAATGTCAGTAGTGCTGAGACTGAGAAAACCCTGGTATAGAGGAACAAGAGCTAAACACAGGAAGAAAGCCTTGAGTTCAAACGTTAACTGCCTACTCAACAGCTGTGTGACTCTGGGTAAGTCACAAAACCTCTTAGATCTTTCTCTTTTGCAATAGGGCTGATCCCTACCTTAAAAGTAGACGAGAAGATTAAATGAGCTGAACTATGTGAAGTGCCTGGCTCAAAACAAGAGCCCAGTGAGACTTGGTTCCCTTCTCTTCTCCACTGTTTCTGATCCCCTTCCCCAGAGCCACAGATGGGCAATTTTTAGTAAGGAAAACAGCTGTCAAGCATTGCTGCCTCTTCCTCTGCATAAGAAACTCTTGAAGAGCAAGGATGCCTGTGAAGAATGCACTTTGTTTGCCAGGTACATCAATAGCCCCTGTTCCTAATGAAATGCATTATCAAAAGATAAAGTCAACGTATTCAGAACTCAGGCCCATGATACATCCCAATGTAATCTGCCATTCTCCCTGCCTTGCAGGTGTCCTCGAAGCCTGCCTCTGAAAAACCAGTTCTGATTTACCCCACTTTCTCTTGCTTTTCTCTAAACCCCACAAACACACTGGGTTCCCGAGAGACACAGAGCAACACCACATACAATACTAGCGCTGTGTGCGAGTGGCAGAGACATCGTGAAGAAAGAACCCAGCCTTGTTCTCTGCAAATGGGAAGTGGAATTTCCCGCAGGGCTCAATCTAAGGCTTGCTACATTTGTCCCTTCTGCCCCTTTATGTATTTATGAGAGCGGCCGCCCCTAGGCAGTCTGAAGCTGGATGCTTAAGTGTGCTGATTAGGATGAAGTTTTGCTGTCCTTGGTGCTGAAAAAGTCTCCAAGTGCTAAGGGTTATGCTTTTCCATTACTCATATTGTCCAGGGACTATAAAATGGGGCATTAATACACATGTTAACATTATTTTAGCAAATGCTTAGTATAGAACATTTTGGAAACACACAGAATGGAGATAACAAAATAATTAGTATTTACTGAGAGTATGCTGCTTTTCAGGCATCGTTACTGACTTTATCTTGGGAGCTATGTACCATACAGTCCCCATTCTTCAAATGCAAGAACAGTCCTATTAACATGAACTTCCAGTAACAACCACATGGAAAACAGAAGAACAGCTGGGTTCCTGCGAAGGCCAATTGTACCACAGGCTCTGGCTCATCTTTCTTCATCTTCTCCAAAACCTGGTTTGTCTTGGCTCTCACATGTACCATTTCCTCTCCTGGACCATCGTCTTCAGTCTTCCTACTATACAATTTTCTCACTGGCACACAAGCATGCCTCAGGATTTCTCATCTTACAGGAGAGCAAGAGCTCTTGGTCAACACATCCATCCTCCAATAACTTTCTCATTCCTTTCCACCTTTTCAAGGAGAAGTTCCTTGAATGAATAGTTTTTAGTCCTTGTCTCTATGTATAAAATTCCCATTTTAAGTTATTTCCTCAAATCACCCCCACTGAAGTGAACCAAGTTGAAATCAACAATGATCATCCCATTAAGAAACCCTGTGGTTGCTTCTTTGAGCTCTGGTTTTAGTTCCCAGCAACATTTGACATCAATAACTACTCCCTTCTTCTTAAACTAGTTATTTTTTCTCTTTACTATTGTGTCACAACAAAACCCTAGGTTTCCTTTTAATTCCATGGCCCAGATTCTCAGTCCTTTTCATGGATCTTCTCTTCTCCTCCCCTTAAAATATTTTGCCCCAGGGCTTGGTCCTAGGAAGCCTTCACTTTTCCAACTCTACTCCTCATCCAGTGAACAATCTTGTCCATTGCCATGGCTTTAAAAACCATCCATATGTTGGTGCTTGCTAAGTTTATATCTCCAAGTTGAGGCTAATCATATATATCACCAGGCAATCATTCAACAGCCTCTCCAATCACTACTTGGATGTCTTATCACCTCAAACTTCACAAAATTAAAAAGCACTTCTGATTTCCACCCCCAAACCACCTCCTACCCTAGTCCTCCTCAACTCAGAAAATGCCACAACTTGGTTTCTCAAACCAAAACCCTAGGAATCATCTTTTATTTCCCCTTATGGTTCACAACCAGTCCTCCAATCTAGTTCCACAGACTCAGCCTACAAAATATATGCCAGTGTCATCCACTTCTCTCCATCTCCAGTGCCACTACCCTAGCACCTTCACCCTCTCTTCCAAGGATTGCTAAGAAGTCTCATTTTTTAAATTAAGCTTTGATTGAGTAGATAGTATACATATTTAAAAATCTAACCATATCAAAATATATACACCTCCATCCTCCATCACACCAGTACCAACTTTACACTTCACAAGTAACCAGATTCTCACTTCATTTTAAAAGACTCCCTAGCATCTCCACTTCTATTCCCAGGATTTCTAGGAAGCCTCATTTTTTACATTTGAGCTTTGACTGTGTAGGTAGTACACACATTCAAAAATCTAACCACATCCAAATACACATGCCTCCGTCCTCCATTGCTCTGATCCCACCTTTACACTTCACAGGTAACCAAATATTCACTTCATTTTTAAAGAGTCTTTCAAGAGTCTTTATGGAAATATAAAATATCTACTCCTCCTGTTTTTGTAGAATTGTTAAAACATCATGCATTCTATTCTGTTCCTTGCTCTGTTCACTTGGCCATACATTTTGGAGAGCTTCCCATATGGATGTTGAAGAGAACACTCTCTTTAGTTGCTTAGCATTCCATCATATGCCCGTGACATCGTTTATTTAACTGGTAATATATCCTTTGGCAATTGGGTTGTTTCCAGTATTTTGCTATTTCAAATGATACTCCAATGATCTTGCATATAGTATTCTCACACATACCATTATATCTGTATTTATAAATTACCAGAAGATTACGGAATCAAAGGAAACATGCAAAAAGCACTTAATTGATTTCTCTGTTTTCTCTCTTGAATTCTACATTACATTTCCAAAAGCATCTACAGTGGTGTTTTTTAAAATGTATATCCTATTAGACTGCTCCCCAGCTCAAAGCCCTCCGGTGGCTTTCTGCTGCATGTATATGGATTTAAATGCCTATTTCAGTCTCCAATATCCACATTTTTTGTACTTTGCCTACCCGGTCACTCATCAGATTCCAGCAATTCGGTATATTTCTAGAGCACACCCAACTCTCCTTGCCTTGACACTTGCTCACCTCTCTACCTGGCACACTCTTCAACCAGATCTTCACAATTGCCCTCTCTATCCACCAGATCTTCACATTTTCCCTCTGTATCAACCAGATCTTCACATTTTCCGTCTCTATCAACCAGATCTTCACATTTTCTGTCTCTATCAACCAAATTTCCACATTTTCCCTCTCTATCAACCAGGTCTTCACATTTCCCCTCTCTATCAACCAGGTCTTCACATTTTCTTTCCCTGTCAACCAGATCTTCACATTTTCCCTCCATATCCACCAGATCTTCACATTTTTCCTCTCTATTCACCAGATCTTCACATTTTCCCTCTCTATCAACCAGATCTTCACATTTTCCATCTCTGTCAACCAGGTCTTCACATTTTCCCTCCATATCAACCAGATCTTCACATTTTCTCTTCCTATCTTCAGATCAGCTTAAATATCACCTCTTCAAAAAGGCTTCCATGGCACATCATCTGAAGCTGTCCACTAACTAAGAATTGAAGATGTCCAATAACAACTGCTCCAAATGGGGTATGCATAGGACCCTCACTGCTGGCACCATTCCAGTATATCATTGTGTGTGTTTTTTTTTTTAATTTCTCTTCTTCTTTCTATCCCAAGCTCTTAAAACAGTCTGACAATAAATGTTTGTTGAATGAATGACTGTTAACATCTCAGTAAATTTACTTCTAGCATCTCTCCAAAAAGGTACTTTTTACATAGGTGAGACGAAATCATGCATATAATTTTCTGTCTTTCTTTTGCCATCTAATATTATATTTAAGCATTTCTTCACGAAATTAAAAGTTCTTTACAAACACTCTGTTTTATGAATTCAGGACAACTTATCATAAGGAGAGATGATAACTATGTTAATCACTCACTTTGTTAGGTAGATAGGTTGTTTCTACAATTTTTATTATTTGAGTGAATGCAACAATAAACATATTTAAGCAAAAATGTTAGTCCATAACTTGGAATGTACACTAAAACTGGATTTAATAGGTTAAAAGGGTAAGCTCTGTTTAAGCAACCAGATTTTTTTTTTTAAATCGAATAGCTTCTTGGAAGTCTGCAATAACTTATAATCCTCTAACAGTAAATCACCCAATCATTAGCAGCTTTCATATTTTCTTCAGTATTTGCTAATTTTATAGGTAAAGTGGTTCATTTGTTAAATTGTCCCTTCTTATTACTAATTAATCTGGATATTTATTTAGCTCATCTTTGACTGATTATTAACAACATTATATCAACACCCATTTCCACAGGCTTACAAAGAGTTTGGCTGTATTAAAGCTGAAGACAGCAAGTAATATGGCTGTGAATTTTCTGCTATAGAAAGAAAAGTAGTAAATCACCTGTGGGATTACAGCATTAGTACTACTTGCTTTTCTCTTACTTTGGGAAAGATGAACCTCCTTTATAGTGCATTTTTCAGGAAATGCATTGCACTTCCCTTGTTTTCCACATAGGATGTAATTTCCAGCATCATTGCAACATCTTCCAAGAGTGAGGCATTTTTAAATCATTGACAGATATTGTGAAGGTTCCATCATGGAGGTTTCATATAGTGGCTTTTGTTTTGCATTTTCCTGGACCATACTTCTGTTTAGAACCTACTATTAACTTCAATAATTTAGTTTTACCCCTCTCCTAAGAATAAAATCCATGCATGTGTTAGTATCAGCAAAATAACACCATCTTTCTCTTCTATAGCTTCAGCTAACCTTTAAGCAAATCTTAAAATTTTCTATAACTGTCTTCCAAAACTAGGCATTTTATCCAATAATATCAAATTAGCATGTTATAGAGGGTGCTGCACAAATAGCCTACATTGATTCACAGATGACTTTAAAAATTCAGTGAGCCAAGAATCCCACATTATTGATTCATGCTAACAAAACGATGAAGCACAGCTAATCTTTACAACACATGCTGGGCAGAATGACATTTACAAATGCAGACAGACGGAAACCAATTGGACATAATTCTTTAAGGATTAAACTGATGGCTGCAATTAGACCTAAGAAGGTGAGCAGTCTCTCTGCAGGGAACTGAGAGTCAGCCTCCTGGGTCCAGCTCCAGTTTTCTCTCATCCTTGGCTAACCATGGTATTCCATTGTTCCAATGACTGGCTAGTGGAGTAGAGTTCCCCATGACTACTCAGGTTAACTAAGTGGGTTTGTAAAATATGGCATGTTAACACTTTGACTTGCCTCTTTGACTATTAATAACAACTGCTCCAAAGGGGGCTATGTTTAGGATCATCACAGTTTGATGCTATCAGTGTAGAATACCAGATGAGCCCAGCAAAGAACCGGTGGGGGTAGGGACAGGATATGGATATACCCCTTTGTATCCATTTTGCCTTGTCTTTTCCTTCCTTCCTTCCTTCCTTCCCCACTCCCTTCCTCCCTCCTCGCCCCAACCTCCCTCTCTTCTCTCTCTCTCCTATCTCCCTTTTTTGAAACAGAGCCTTGCTCTGTTACCCAGGCTGGAGTGCGGTAGTGTGATCTTGGCTCACTACAATCTCCGCTTCCCAGGTTCAAGAGATTCTACTGCCTCAGCCTCCCAAGTAGTGGAATTACAAACACACGCCACCACACCTGGCTACTTTTTGTATTTTTAGTAGAGATGGGGTTTCACCATGTTAACCAGGCCACTCTTGAACTCCTAACCTCATGTAATCCACCCTCCTCGGCCTTCCAAAGTTCTGGGATTATAGGCATGAGCTGCCGTGCCTAGCCTAATTATTTTTTTTCTGTTTAAAGAAATACCTGGGCTTGACTCATAGCGCCTAGTCCTAGGAAACAACTCTGTCTGCCAATTCTGAGTAGTTTCAAGATTGGGTTGATAAATATCACCCAAAGAACAGAAAAATCTAGTTGATAACCTTCAAAAGAATTCTGATAGTCTTAAAATTCAAAATGACTCTGCTTATTAGAAAAACAGAACAGTGATGGGGTAAGAAGTACTTTGCAGCCATGCAGTGTAACAGAAAGCACCCACATTAGGAAATCAAATTCTGTCCCTGCCACCCACTTACACAGTGAGGGCTCAATACATGCTATTATGTCCTAGTTTCCCCATTCTACCTACATCCGGCAGGATTATTTTGAGACTCTCTTGAGGTGGCTCAGGGAAGCTCCTAAAAGAGCCTACATCACATAGTCCTAAAAGAACTGCCATCCACATTTGATGGTTTCTTGGCTCGCTCTCTCTTCCTCATCTTCTCACCACATTCTTTTCCTTCTCTACACTTTACTATGCACTTACATTTTGGGAACCAGCAAGAATACACCCAAAGAGAAACTCCAGGAGAGGTGCAATTTCAGGGACATGGAATTAGCATTTCTCTAACAGTTAGGACTCTTTTGTTTAAAGTGAGTAACAAACAAACAAAATCCTTGAATTATTCTGAGAAATGGAGATAAAGTACTGGTTGCATAGAACAAAAGCACTGTCCAAAGATCATAACATCTCTTTGGCAGGCTCAAACTCAGTTTGAAAATTCATACTTATTCAGTTTAACAGAGGGAGAAAGGAGATTGACGGCATGTTTACCTGTTGCAGCAGTGTGGTAGAACAAAAATTCCAGCTTTTGAAATATGACCTTTGTGGAGCAAATCTCATCTCTTCTACTGATGGGCTGTGGAATTTTGAGCAACTAACTACAATAGTTCATTTTTATGCTGCTGATAAAGACATGCCCAAGGCTGGGTAATTTATAAAGAAAAAGAAGTTTAATGGATGCACAGTTCCATGTGGCTGGGGAGGCCTCACAATCATGGAGGAAGGCAAAAGGCACATCTTACATGGCAGCAGGCAAGAGAGAATGAGAACTAAGTGAAAAGGGTTTCCCCTTATAAAACCATCAGATCTCATGAGACTCATTCACTACCTTGAAAAGAGTACAGGAAAACCACAGCGCCCCCATGATTCAATTATCTCCCACCAGGTCCCTTCCCCAACATGTGGGAACTATGGGAGCCACAATTCAAGATGATATTTGGGTGGGGACACAGCCAGATCACATCATTAACCTAACCTCATTGAGCCTCAGTTTTCTTATCAGTAAAATGGAGCTAATGATGACGATAGTAAATAGGATTAAATTCATGACTCAAACGAGGTCATCAAGATTCACTTCCTTTTTTAAAATATCAATAATTAGTTTTATTTTATGTAGTATACATTTAAGGGGTACAAGTATAATTTTGTTACATGCATTTATTGTCTAGCAGTGAAGTATTGGTTTTTAGTATTGGTTTTTAGTCCATCACCTAAATACTGCACATTGTACCCATTAAGTAATTTACTACGACCCTCCCCACTTCTATTCCCTTAACTTTCCAAGTCTCCAATGTGTACTGTTCCATGTTGTATGTTCATGTGTATACATTGTTTAGCTCCCACTTACTACTTCTTTCCATACTATCTTTTGCCATGCAAACTTTGTTCTTAGGATCCTAGGTGATCCCAGCTTCTCCAGCCTTCCCCTAGGTTAAAGTCCAGCTAAAATGCAGGCACATCCCCTAAAGTCCTCATGCTACTTGACTGGCCTGGGGAATGTGTGTGCTGACTGAAGCCTGAGAGTACTCTTCCATCCAGAATCCTGGAGTCAACCCTTCCCAAACTTGCGGATAGAAAATGGAAATGATAAATGCCTGGGGTGATGGATATCCCAATTACCCTGATTTTATCAGTACACACTGTTTGCTTGTATTAAAATATCACACATACCTCATAAACATGTACAACTATTACATATCCAAAATAATTAAAAATGAAAAAGAAAGTGGAAGTGATGGATTCCCAAACAAAATAGAAAGCTGTGACCAGAAGATGAAAAAAATGAATGCACCCGAGGCAAAGCACAGTTGTTTGCCATGTTTGCCCAGCTGAAAACCAATGGCAACATTGTCAGTCATTCTTAGCCCTGGTTGCAGATTAAAATCACCTAGGGAGTTTATTTAAAAAAAAAAAAAGGCAGGGGGATGGCTGATATATGGGCTTCAACCCCAGAAAGGTTAAGCCAAACTCCCTGACTGTAGGAACCAGACAGTGGTGGTCTTGTAAATGCACACAGATGATCCTAATGTTCAGCCAGGTTTGATAACAGTGTCTATGTATACTTGTATAGATACAGACCTTGCACACAACCACATGGAATTAGCATCCAGATGGGATGCGTGAGTAGGGGATTTTCTTCTGAAACGTCTGTGCAAAATTAGAATTCCCATCTAAGAAAATGGAAAAACTGCAAATGTAGAAGCCACTAAGATCTTGTCAGTGTTGCTACTTCTCAGGTAGTCACAGAACCTCAGAGTCAGAAAGATGTGGACTATCAAGGAGTGCAGCCTCCACACAAAATAGGAATCAGCTCCAGGGCAGTCTGATGTCCAGTTTTTTCTTGTATATCTCTAATAATTGTGAACTCATAACTTTATGTGTAACATAGTCTAATTTCACTTGTTTGTGTTTGTTTTTGTCATAGCTCTGACTTGCTAAAACCTACATACGAGAATTCTGACCCAAAGCTCTACAAAATCACCTCTCTCTGTAATTAATAAGACTTAAAAATGTACTCCTGGTTATCTGGCACAAATCCACAGCTAGTCAGCGATAGAGCTGGCAGTTGATCTAGGTTACTTTGAACTACTTCAATATTATGCCATCTATAGTAAATAAACAAAAAAAAATGGAGAGGAAGGGGTGTTAATAAAATGGAGAAAGCTGGAAAACAAAATGATATAAATAAATCCAAACAAACAAGTTATGGCAATAAATGCAAATCTTTTAAGCTCCCCACTTGAAAGTCAGAGACTGTGAGGTTGGGTCAAAAGTTAAATTCCCACCTTATGCTGTTTGCATTAGCTAAGCCTAAAACAAAATCACGTATTTGGGTTAAATGCAAAAGAATAGGCAAACAGGTGCCAGTCCAGTGCAAACAAAAGTCAAGCCAGAGGCAGCAATTGAATGTCAGATACTGTAGAATTCAAGCAAAACGTCTTAAAATAGAACAACAAGATTGTTTTTTACTGATAAATATCCGATTCACAAGGCAGATCAACAGTTATAAATGTTTATTTGCTAGAATCATTAAACACCTAGAGCTAAAATTACTAGCAATACAAGAGACAAATGACATAAACACAGTCAATGGTGCAGTGAGATTTTAACACTCAGTTTTTGACAGATTAAGTCGACAAAAATAAATAAGGATGCAGTGGATCTGCATAATATAATTAATGCTGATTAAATAGAGTTTTAAACATTATGTCAAGAAGATAATTGAACTTCTTGTAAGAGATAAACGAATACAATTTCCAAAATATATGTCATGGGCAGGTGTGGTGGCTCATGCCTCTAATTCCAACACTTTGGGAGGCTGAGGCGGGTGGATCCAAGGTCAGGAGATGGAGACAATCCTGGCTAACACAGTGAAACCCCGTCTCTATTAAAAATACAAAAAATTAGCTGGGCGTGCTGGCACGCACCTGTAGTCCCAGCTACTCAGGAGGCTGAGGCAGGAGAATCGCTTGAACCTGGAAGGTGGAGGTTGAGTGAGCCAAGATTACGTCACTGCACTCCAGCCTGGACGACACAGTGAGACTCCATCTCAAACAAACAAACAAACAAACAAAATATATATCATTAGGTCATACACACTCAAAACCACAAAGTTTAGTAAGTGGTAGTTCAGGTCACATTCTTTGGGCATACAGAGAAAATACTAACTTGTAAGAATATACAGAAAATGTATGTAAAATAACATTCTCTGAGCATCCATAATGGAAAACAGTCTTCAAAATCTAAAAAGCAAATAAACCAAAAACGCACCCAAAATTTCCAAAAGCTAAAAAAATTTCCAGATCTTTACAGATTGAAAATCTGTCTCCTAAATAACATGTTAAAAAGAAAATTAAAATATTGGTTATAGATTACTTGGAAATTAATGATCTGAGAAAATGCAGTATACAAAGATGTGATAATCCAAGATTTCAGCCTTAACTTTATTATTAAACAAGAAAAAATGGAAAGAAATTCACTGAGGAAAGCACAGTAATGAGTTTTCTTCAAAGGCAGCAAGAAAAAAAAACAAAAAAAAGCATAAGGAATTAATAAAGGGCAGATTTTAAACTCCCAATAATTTAGAAAACCAAATAAAACACCTGTATAGTTAATATATAAATCTAAATGGTATTTTCTTTGTAAACATAAATATTAAAAATTTATAAGTTAGAATAATAGCTGAATGTTTATTGAGCACTTAGTATGTGCCTCCCAGTGACTGAGTGTGTTATTAACAATATCACAGGCTGGGCGTGGTGGCTCTCGCCTGTAATCCCAGCACTTTGGGAGGCTGTGGTCAGAGGATAGTTTGAGGCCAGGAGTTTGAGACTAGCCTAGTCAACACAGGGAGATCCCGTGTCTACCATATATTTAAAACCTAACCAGGTGTGATGGTGCACATTTGCAGTCCCAGGGTGAGGCAGGAGAATCCCTTGAGCCTAGGAGGTTGAGGATACAGTGAGCCATGATCATGCCACTATACTCCAGCCTGGGTGACAGAGCAATAACAGGTCTCTAAACAAACAAACAAACAAAGCCCTATTATTATCTTGATTTTACAAATAAACTGAGTAAGACAGAGACGACCCAATGGACCCAAGACCACCCAAGCAACAAGTAACAGAATGGGTTCAGAAGAGTACCACCATACTCCATGACCTAAGCTCCTAACAAAGGTTTTATATGACCTCTCAATATGAAGAAGGAATAAGGGTGAAAGCCAGAAATTAATAATTACAAGGTAAGGCAATATATAATAAACATATAATTTTATGCTGAATAAATCTGAAAATCTTAAGGATATGTATGGCTTTCTTAAAAAATAAATTATAAATATTGACTCAGTTGGAATTTGAGTATATCAAAAGTTTAGAAGAAGTTGAGTAAGTCATATAAAAATCATCTCTGAAGAAAGTATTAGGCCTAAATTATTCTAAACATTCAATATTTCCAAATAAGTAATTCCTATGCTAGGTAACAATTTAGAAAGAAAAAAACTGTGTCCTGATTTCTCTGGTGAGATTGGCATGAGTCTGCTGCTGTGCCCTAATGACAATAACCAAAGAAGGAAGAAGCTCTGATCCGATCTTACTTATTGGTATATATACAAACACACTAAATAAAATACAAGCAAACCTAATTCAGCTATGCTTTAGAAGGGTAATTCACCACAACTAAGTAGCTTTTCTTCCAAGAAACCAAGGATGACTTAATACAAGAAATCATTTAATATTCAGAAACCTATTAACATCATTTATCACACCAACGGGTCAAAGGGAAAATCCCACCGTCAAATATCACAAGGTCTTTGACAAAATGCAATATCCATCTCTGAGTTAGTCTTTGCAACACAGAGCTCTTGAAATAGAGGAATATTTCGCTAACATTGTAAAGAGTAGTTCTCATGTATCAACAGCTGACACTTTACTGAACTGTTAAACACCAGAAACGTTCCTGTTAAAGTCATGGACAAAACAGGGGTCTTGCTTTTCAACAGTTTTAGATCATGAAGAAGACAAGCAGGAAGAAAAACTTTAGTTTACCACCAGCTTGGAAGCACAGGCGTTGACATTAGACCGAGGCTTGGATTTTGGCTGCCTCCCTCTCCAGTAATTGAGCCCGATTTTGGTAAATCAGTAAGTCGGTTTCTTCCGCATGAGGAATGGTGGTACCATCCCACAAAGGACAGTGAGGATTAAATAAGCAGACACAGAGAGACCCCTTAGCATCATGCCCAATGCAGGGCAGCATCTGAATTCACAACTGCTCCCCTAGGCTCAAAAATATGAGATGTGGTTTTTTTTTTTGTTTTTTTTTTTGTTTGTTTGTTTGTTTTTGAGACAGAGTCTTGCTCTGTCGCCCGGGCTAGAGTACAGTGGCACCATCTCGGCTCACTGCAACCTCCACCTCCGAGTTTCAAGGGATTCTCCTGCCTAAGCTTCCCGAGTAGCTGGGACTACAGGTGCATGCCACCACACCCGGCTAATTTTTTGTATTTTTAGTAGAGACAGGGTCTCACCATGTTAGCCAGGATGGTCTTGATCTCCTGACCTCATGTTCCCCGGCCTCAGCCTCCCAAAGTGCTGGGATCACAGTCATGAGCCACCACCCCAGCCAAGTTGTTTCTTTACCAGAAAATCCAGCAAGATCAACTGATAAACAATGAGAGGTACCCAACAGTTTAATAAAATATCCAGATGCCACATAAACACAAATAGCAGTGAAAAACTGCTTAGGAGACAGAACTGCCTCAAGAGGCCTCTTGCTAACAGTTGGATCTTGTATACCGCTATCTTCACTGGAAGGCCCGACCATCCCATTGTTGCCCCAGTCCTGACCAGCCATATCTTGTAATTATTGTTTAGGTTTCACATAATTCATCACCTCATCATAGATGCTTTTAATGACCCCCTGGCCGAACCCTCTACCAAGGGTGCTTTTAACTGGAGCGGCTTGTTTGACAAACTTATCATAGTAGAAATTTTATATTTTTATGGAATTATTGGATGAAAGCCTGTTTTCTCCTCAAAGATTAGCTCTGAGTACACCATGCAGCTATTAATATTATGTTTATGTAAAAGAATTTAATGTCTGCATGTTATTTATTTTTAAATGCATCATATAAATCAGTGTATAAGTGCTCAATCTTCATTTCTAAAATTGCACATTGGTATATGCATAAAAGATAAAAAGATACACATCAACATATTAACAGTAATATTAGATTTTTATTATTTTTCTTTCTCATATTCATCAATGCTTTTACATATTTAATATAAATGAACAGTATTTCTCCTTTAAATGATAGGGATTTGCCAAATATCTAAATTTTTAAAACACTTAAAACAGATACTTTTTTTTTTAAGCATCAAGTGACAAGTGTTTAGGTGGCTGGTCATTGACGCTAACCACATGTAAATATATGCATATATTACATAGAAGTGTCTTCTTTCAAAAATTTGTCTTCCTGACTGGTAAACTCTTATTCCTACAGAAGAGAGCAAAGAATTGAGCACATTAAAAAAGAATCAGCAATGATGGTAAAATCTAAAGAAATATTTTAATCTCACCAATATAAGACCAAGCCCATATCTCAGCCCCCAAAGAATTACACATCTAGTGCCTCTTCACTTACACACACACACACACACACACACACACACACACAGCACCAGCAATTGGTTACCAAATACACACTGAGCATCTACTACGTATCTCAGCCGTGTGCTAGCTGTTCAGAGGGCTTAGTTCCTGCCCTTGATGAAGTCACTGGTCACTAAGACCAACACATTGAGAAAAGAAAACCAACAGCACAAAATAGAATGCAAACACTGACAAACAAGTGGTAGACAGTAGTTCTGCACATTTTTAAAGTTACAGCTTCCCACCATCACGGGCTGCCAGCAGGACTCCCAGTGGTGGTGTGAATCAACTCTATTTCCATCGTGGCAGTATAAATAGAGGAATGACTTGAGGAACTCCCTGTGCTAAGCAAATACATTCGAGCACCTTTATTGAGGTCTGCTTTCTTGCCCCACCTTGGCTGGTATGATGTCTTCTAGTCTAGCGCCACAGAGCAGTGCCCATGCCAAAACTCCTTCAAACGACCTTCTTCCATTTTGGGCATCTGATCTGCTCTCTCCTCCCCACAGGAAGCCCGGGTCAAATGCCCATCCTCCTTTTTCCCAAAGTCTCCTAAGGTCCTCCTGGCATTGCTCGTGACACCCTATGTTCCGCCTTCTTCTTGCCCTCTCTGATGCACCCATCAGATCAAAGCTCTTTGCAGTCATTTTTCTGTATCTCGGAAAGTCCAATTCCTAGCTCTGTGTTCCAAACATACTTTGTGCTTGATAAATATATGTGACTTTCAATGAATGAAGAAAGAATGAGTAAATGAAATTCTCCTCTGGACACCTTTACAACCTTGCATTCCTTGCCTTTGCTCAAGCTTTTCCATGCATCTGAGATGCCCTTTCCCCAACTAATTTCCATACGTTCAAATTTTAACCTCCATCCTTAAAGGTCTAGAATGAACGTCTTCTACTCCAGGAAAACTCCCCTGGTCTCTCAGCTATCAGTGACTTCTTCATCTTCCAATTACTACAGTTCTTTATCAGGATTTCCCATATTCTACCCAGGCTTAGTGTTATTTGTGGATATATTTTCACATGCCCCCTCCCCATTAATTGATACACTCTGTGATGTCAGAGACCACGTGTCTACTCTATCCTGGTCCTCCTGCCAGTGACCACCACATTGCAGATAATAAATTAGTAGTAGATTTAAAGTAAATGGACACATACAGAATTAGTGCCTTGGAGATGTCAGCCCTATGTTCCATCGCTCTATGGCTGGATTTGGCAAATTTGAGCAGAAGGAGATATGGTAAAGAAAACTTCTTGGATCTTATTAAGAGCTCAAATATTTCCATTCCTGCCATTTTTTTATGGGATGTTTTTTAACTTGGCCTACCAGGAAATGTGTGTGATTTACTATAAGTATCCGAATGAACTTAAAGTGTCAGGAGAAACATGAGACCATCATCTGGAAGGTGAGGGGGAGGGAGGTTGAATGCAATTCTTTCTGAAAATACATACTTCCAGGAAGGGTATGCAATAACATCTCTGCATTGTCTCATCAAAGCATACTTCTGAAGAGAGAAGATTCAGGTCTTCTGACCTGGACACAGGTCAGGAGAACTGGCTGACCTTGTTCTCCTCTAATTTTTGAGCTTTCCCAAACACTATTTTTCTCCTCCTGCCTGGGCTCGATCTTGGCGGCTCCTGTAGCAATAAGGGGAGTTATTTTGGGGAGACAGTTGATGCTTGGCGAGTCCTCCTACAGATCAGCAATAGCTGTTTGAAATGTTAAATGCCTCCCAGATGGAGATACTTAGCATTTGTAGGAGGAATAATTTGGAGGAGAAAAATGCATTTGTCTTTCTGGCATCCTGTGGATTCTGCTACAGAAGACAGAGAACACTGTGAGTCCTGCCATCCACATGTCAGTGTTTTCCTGGAATTTTGCTAGTCCCAGGTGACTGTGCTGCTGCTGCTTCTTCTAGGGATATCAAGGTTTGGATGTGCCAGCACTCAAGGGAAAAGTGTATGGGGCTGAGTCTCCAAAATCAGAGAGCTTCCAGAGTGCCCAGAAACCATCAGGGCTTAGCCTCCCGGCTGCCACTGGCAAACACTTCAATCACGTAGACCAGATGGTTTTTACTTCTGAGTGTGATCTTTTATACTCAGTGAGGCTGAAGAATGTCGTACAGACTGGTAGAGAGAACCAGGTATTGAGAGGTGAGAATTCTGGCCTTGCTTTTGCCACTAACTTTCTTTGTGGGCTCAGAAAAATCACCTTGCCTCACAAAGCCTCTGTCTCCCCACCTGTGAGGTGAAACGATTGGATCAGATCATCTTGTAATTCTTCTCTAACTGCAGAACAGTGCTATGGTGGTCACTGCCATGGATTATGATGAAGGTCACATTATTGCAGAAGGTAACTTGGGTTTGTCCTTCAACATGAACTTCCAGGTGCTAGGAAGAGAAGACTTCATTGAATTGTTCATCATGCCCCATTATTCATGGCAATGATAGGGTGGATCATTCACAAAAAAAAAAATACTGAATCAATGACCATTTAATTCATTTCTGGGCACCCATGGGAGCTCCACGGCCCATCAATAAGCTTCACCAAAAAGTTCTGCCTTTCAGTAAGCAGCCACTTTCAGCACCTGAGTGAATTTGAGCTGGATAGAAAGCTCAGCTCTTAAAAATTGTAACTGGGTAATTGTAGCGTAAGTGTTCTCACACCACACTGAGATGTGCAAAGGAAAGTGTGCCTCCTTTATCATCTATATTAGTCTCACACACATTTTAGGAATCCCCTAACCCTCTTGGATAGGTGGGTGGGTAGATCAGGGGTGCTACATTTAGTGAAATCCAGTCAGCTTTGTCCTATGCAATTATGAAAACAATCTCTATAGGAAATTCATACTCTTTTGGATAATGCTCTCTCTCCAATTTCTCTCTTCTCCTGATCACTCCTGAGATAGATTCTGGGTACTGAGGAGAGGGGAAGAAGGTGGCCTCGGGTTCTCACATGTTTTAGGCTCCCCTGCGCCCTGCAGCAATGCACTGAGCCCCTCTGGTCACTGCTCATTTTATCAGGATCTGAAGGAAATGCTGGGGCTTCTAGGTTATGGGCTATTTTCTTACTTTGTCTAGACACAGATTCTGACTTGACCCCACAATGGCTGCTTGGAGGGCTGGACATACCTGATTCCAGTATGCCCTGCTCTAGGAACCACATACCACAGCCCTCGGTGGCAGAGTAATGTACCCCATTCTGGTAAACCCCCTAGATGGAATCTCAGCTGCCTTTCTCCTCGTCCATCATGAGGCATGGGTAGATATCTTGGTTCACTCTACCACACAGGATTTTAGTGTCCCTTGGGAATAATAATAGAGTCTCCCTCCCTCCCCTTCTGTTTCTCTGTATCTCCATATCTCTCACTTTGTCTTTCTCTTCCCTCCAATGGTGTTATGCTACTATCACTTTGATATGGGAAGTCTCAGTGTCCGCAGAAGCAGCTTGGGAGGTGTCTGTCTCCCAAATCTCAACCTACATCCAGGCGTGAACCTGAAAAGAGAGAGGAAGGACCCACACGTCTCCCAGCATAGGAGCATCCCTTTCCTTACCTCAACCCACTGTGAGCTAGAAAAACACATGATTGTCTATGTTTTCCTGTCTTATAATGGGTTTGCCTATATTTTGTCCTCCTCTTTTCTGAGGTAACATTTTTTTCTCTTGCTTTTCCTGGGGAAAATGGTACAATGGTTGCCTGGAAATGCAACATTTGTGGTATAAGATAAAAACAAATAAATAATATTTTCAAATATTATTTCCATTAGAAAATCATTTCTTCAATTGCTGAAAGAGGTTTGCTTGACTGAGGGTGACATACTTTCTTCCCTGTGAGCCTTCTACCTATAAAACAACGTGATTAGACCTCACATCCATTAAAATCCTTTCCAGTTCTTATGTCTTAATCTCACTTAACAATGAGATGCTGTGAGAGGCTCACAATGATCTCCAGATTATTTTCCAAACTAGCCATTCTATTCATAAACCAGTTAGAGGCCTATTTAATTTGTTTGGCATCTTACCAACAAAAAGACTGAGCTTATCAACCTTTAGCCCAGCTAAATCCTACTATGAGTCCTGAGACTTAATAATTTACTACTAAGTAGCTATGGATAGTTTATCCAACATGACAGAATATCCCATGAAGAATCCAGTTAACATAGGGAGTGACTTTCAAGTTAGAAAATGGGAGAGAAGCAAAACGAGATGGCAACTGACAAGAGGAATTAAATTCTCCTCTAATTGGCTAAAGCCTGGGGTTGGTGGCTTCTCGCATAGTGAAATAGGAAAGGATTCCACACATAGCAACACAGAGGTCCTGGTATATCCTATTATAACAAGGAATTAACTCAAATGGAGCAGAGAAATTTCCCGGCAGATTCCAAGATTCTGAAAGGGAAAAGGCAGAAACATGATATCCACACACAAACTGCTCTAAGGAAAAGAATCTAGGGGCAGTGGTTGAAGGCTTGATGATTGTTCTCCAAGTTGAAGTTGTCTTGGCTGCTCTAACATATGCACATAATCTCCCCCGCTTGATACACAATCCATACATTGTCTAGGATTTTTTTTTTTGAGACAGAGTCTCACTCTGTCACCCAGGCTGGAGTGCAGGGGCGCATCTCAGCTCACTGCAACCTCTGCCTCCTGTGTTCAAGCGATTCTCCTGCCTTAGCCTCCTGAATACCTGGGATGACAGGTACTGAGCACCGTGCCTGGCTAATTTTTGTATTTTTAGTGGAGACAGGGTTTCACCATGTTGGCCAGGCTAGTAGGATTTTTTTAAACAACAAAAAAAATTGTAATTCTGGGGAAGCTGAGGTAGGAGAATCGCTTGAAGCCAGGAGGCAGAGGTTGTGGTGAGCTGAGGTCATGCCGCTGTGCTGCAGATGGGCAACAAGAGCAGAACCCTGTCTCAAAAAAAAAAAACAAAACAAACAAACTGTAGTAATTATGAAAGGCACATTTTAGCTATTCTAATCAGAGATGAGAAAGTGAACTCCACCATTCAGAAAAATAGAAGAATAAAAACATCTTTCTGGGAGCACGTATTGTTGCATTGTGATGTTTCATCATTTTTGCCTATCAGGAAATATTTATTATGGCTGCTGTAGTATGCTAGGCACAATGGGATACTGTATCATGCAACCCAGGTTCAGTCCCTCACCTTGCTGGTAAAAATCAAGTAGAAGAGGTGGGAAAATAAACCAACCATTCCACCAAGTGTACTCAGTGCTAACGGGCGAAGTAGACAGGTGTCTGGATTTGGACTTCTATGGAAGCTCTAACTTATCCAGTGATGAGGAAGGTGGGAGTCAACAAAGTTTCCAAGAGGAAATAAACTTCAATGAACAGAACTAGTAATCCCAATTTGTCTCCATAAAGATGCTTTCCAGCAAAAGGAGATAATAATATTTGGATTCCCAGATTTCAGCCCCAACAGTACTTGAGTCGTCAGACCCAAAGAAGTAAGACGTAGTATGTCTTCCTCCACCACCCTCCATCTCCTACTTGAGCCCATTCCTAATCTGTTGGTCTCCATTTATAAATATCTACTAAATTAAACTTCCAGCAGCTCTACATGGCTGCCTTTCATGCTGACGCCAACCTCCAACAAGAAGCTGGTGTTTCTTGGAGCTTCCCAAACTATAACAAAACCTGCTAACACTTGAAAACAATGACCCTGACAAAAACATCATAGACTGGGAGTTCCAGCGCATAACCAATCTTATGTATGCATTTATTTGTTTGTTTAAAGGGAAGGACTTTTTTTAGACCACTAAAAGAGTTCCTCAAAATTCCCTAGTTCCCGGTGCAGGCAGACATCAATAAAGTATTTTAAGGCTGCTTTTTTTTTTTTTTTCATTGCTTGTTGTCTTCCAGCAGCCCTCAGGGGCTGCCATATTGAGTTTCAGCACTCACAATCTTGGTCGCAAGGAAGAACATGTCTGGAATTATGCAGTGAGTGACCAAACACACCCCAGGGCCTCCAGTTTTATGCCCTTAACAAGGGACTTGAAGAGTCAGCTGAACAATCAGCTGACCTCACAGGAGGCTCATAACAGGAATGTTATCTGTCAGAAGCTGGTTTTCTTAAAGTGATTTTACCTAGCAGGCCAAGAATCACTCATAAGGAATAGGAACATCCTGAGGTTGTAGGACAGACGGTTAGGGCTTCAAATTCAGCTCTTGGATTTGCTTCGCTATGATGATACTGGGCAAGTCACCTAATCTTTCTGAGCCTTGCTTTGCTCAGTTTACTCATCTGTTCAATGGGAAGCATTGCTTTCTTGCAAGAATATTGTTTTTAAAATGTCTTATGTTTGCCAAAGCAATGTGTACACATTGCTTTATTAAAAATCTAAGAGTGTTCAAAGTCTTTTAATAAAAATCAGAAGTTTCAACTCTCATCACCGCTGAATGTTACTCCCTGGGGCAGGTGCTCTCAACTCCTCTAGCTGTTTATTTTAATATTCTACAGATTTAAATACTGCCTATTTCTCCTGTTTTCCCTATTCTTAGATCCCTCTACCTTTTTTTTCCTCAGGTTACTTGTTTGGATCTCTCTCTTCTGCACTGGAAATCCACACCACAGTATGGTCAGCTTAAAGATCAGGACTCTAAGAAGCCATTTGTGAGTTCCGTGCACATGGGTTAGGACTGTTGACTGATGAAATTCCTGTAGGATGATGAGGCAGTGAGTCAGCCTATTCACTGGGAGTCACCCTATTTCAGGATCTTGACATCTTTTCTCAGGGACCTGTCAGTTTCTCCGATAAAAACTCTCTAAGCATTTGGATGAGAAAAGAGAAGGGTGGAAAGGCTCAAGTCTTTACTCATTCCTCTTCCCACTGTCTGCTGTCTCTGTTGACCCCTTGAGTCCTGAGCCTTTCTTGTTTATTACCCACAGAAACCCCACTTCTGTGTGGTGGGGGTGAGAGGAGAGAAGGGAGATAGTTGTCTGACTGTGTCAGGGGAGGGACAGATACCTGAGAGCCAAGAGGTCTGCATATGGTTTCTAGGTCCCACCCACTTTCACCTTGCATATGCCTGGTTCCTTAACATGCCAGGAATATAACTGTCTTTACTCTGTGATGTCCCTTGTCACTGCTTCTCTCCTCCTTTCCATGTTCCCTTATCTCCTTCTTGCTTTCTTCCTTTCTTTCTTCCCTCCTCCCTCACTTCCTTCCCTTGTTCCTTTCTTCCTGCTACCTTTTCAATTGAGGGAAATGAGATAAGCTCAACATGGCCCTCAGCTTTTCAATCCTTACTTTATAAACAGAAGTTCTGTTAAGAGGCCTGCTTGAGAAGAAGGATGTGAAATCTCTTGCTGAACACCTGCCATGTATTTAAATGCTCAGCTACACTTATTTCTGCAGCATGCCTGTCAGCATCACCGTGGACAGTCCCTGACATCTCCAAATCCTTCCCCCAGAGGGAAGAATCTACGGCCTGAGACACAAGATTTTTAGGAAATTCCTAGAGCTCACGGTGCATCCTCGAAGAGAGTGTGGGAGGGAGGGCTCTGAAATGACCCCTTTCTCCGAGGTCAGTCAAATAATTCTATTAATCCTCAAGACAACTTCACTAGGCAGTTACTATTATGATTATTTCCATTTTTTGCCCTTGCTCTTCATATCTATGCATTATAAAACCATGATCTAGGACAGTTGTTTATTTAGGGAAGAAAAGAAAGGTGAGAAATATCCCTCGACCTTCTGCCTGTCACCAGAGTTTTAAAAAATACAACCATCTTTCCCAGTGCAAGCCTTCCCACCAGAACCTACAAATACATAGAATTATCCTAGCATGATCTCAGACAAAGACACACACACACACACACACTCCCGTGTGCTCCAGAAAGTGGTAACTAATAAGTGAAACTATGGTTCCGAGGTCTCCTGGTACCTGAGCTCCCCTGCAGGGCTCCCAATCAATACAAGGTTTGCTGTCTGCAACTTGGCTGAGTTACTAAGATTACAAATGAAAACCAGCCCCTAGAGAGTGCAGCATTCCTGTAGCACAGAAGGAAAGCATAATGTTTGCTTATACTCGGCTTTGTGATCGGTTTCTCCCCTGGTAGCTAGTCTTGTAACTTCTTTTTAGGGCTGTCAGTCTTAACAAAACACACACACACACACAGCCCCACACTTCTGCAGATCAAGTCTTTCTCATCTCACTGGGGTGTTCTCTCCCCACTAACCACAGGATACTCTGCTTCTCTGTGGCTGTTTCAAATGGAACAGCTCTTTCGGTAGTTTAAAAATTGAATAAATTTATTCACTATTTATTCACTACATTGAATAAATAGTGATAATAGTAACTATTTTTATTATTATTGTACATATTGTTATTTCTAGTTCCCATGTCTCAATTTTGTGTTAGATGTTGTGCAAAATACTATGTAGCCAGTATCTCTAAACCTTCCCCAACCCACATAGTTTATGTATAAATATTAGTTCCTGACAAACAAGGAAACTGGGGCTCAGAGATGTTCAACAACATCCTCAAGGTCACACAGCCACTTAAGAGAGATTTAAACCCAGTTTCCCCATTGACCAAAGTAGCTCTAGAACCTCCATTCCTCATACCAAGAAAGGATTTCAAATACAAGGTGACTGCTTTAAAAACCAGGCTAGGCTGTCTTCCTGGGTTCTGTTAATGAATCCACCTCAGAGACAACACCTGGATTCCAACATAGTCCTTGGTTTCTGGATCCATCATCTTCATAGGTTAAAAAAAAAGGAAAGAGACAATTGCCTTCCTCCTAGGAAATTTACATATCTTAAAAGGGTAATAAGTATCTCATATTTTCCATCAGTAACATGAGACACTGTCAGAGTTCTCCTTCCATGGGTCTAGTTTATGCTCCAATGACCTCATAACTCCTCAGATGTACAATGTAGAGAGCAAGAAACCCTGGCTCTCTCCTTAAACTAAGGTTCATTAAAAGTTCCAAAAATAAAACTTCTAGACCAGCTCAGGAGGTGAGGACTAGGCTATCTTGTTCCCCGTCCCACTAGAGGGCACACACTGAGGCTCTTGAAAGTGGCAGGTCTTGTAAGACATGCCTCTGCAAATCCATCTAATTCATCCAAGAATGCTCTTAGCTGCAAATGATGGAACGGCCAACAAATACGTCCCTCCTTTCTCATAAGGTCAGAAGGCTGCTGACCTTAGTTCAGTGTTCAAATGGTCTGAGGCCAGCATCTCTGTGATTCTCATGGCTTTCTCCTCACAGTTTGCTCTCCTTCCAGGCATCATGTCCAGAATCTAGGTAACAGAAAACAGGAAACATACGTGTGTGCCTGTGTGTGTCTGCATGTGTGATCATATTTAGAGTAATGGATTCAGGGAGTGTACCAGATATATCTGTCCTTTTCTTTTTTTTTAACTAAGAAAGCAGAAACTTTTGGAAATCTCTCCCAGCAAACTGTTATCATATCCTTGGCCATATCTATGTCATATAACTACTCCTAGCTCCAAAGAAATCTTGGAAATCAAAAGTTTTAGTTAGGTACACTTCTACCTTGAACAAAACTGGATTTTATTTATTTAATAAAAAAGAAGAGTAAATCAATGTCAGCTAAGCATCCTCTGAATTATCAGTGTAAATCCGTTTGGGCACCTTGAATTTTGGTTCTCTCCAAGTATCTCAGGTGCACAGCCAGCACTCTACAAGGATTTCTCCCTATCAGGGTAAACCCCAATTTCCCCTCAGGAGTTTTCAAATATCAACAATGATAAAGGATAGCTGAGGTATGCATGAATTATTCATCAATGTTTTACTCTTTGATTTTTCTCTAGGAGTTGATATATAATGTACTTTTGTTAATAACTAAAACCTGATTTGTGCACCTGATGGTTTAAATATTCTGCCTTAGGACATATCAATCACCCAACATGTAAATGGAGTTCATCCAGTGGCATTGGAGTTGGAGTAACAGCCACATCTCAAGGAGACCCTCACATATATGTTGATTCTAATTCAGTATCTAATTCTAATTTACATATTTGTCTGCCTGGACCCTTGTAACAAGTCTGCTGAAATCCTTCATCTCAAACACTCTGCCTATGTTGAACCCAGAACTCTTGCTAACGTAAAGAAGGAAGCTATGGAAGGAGATTTTTAAAACAACTTGGTTATTTGTTTTAATAGAACAACCCCAAAAGGCTGAGGTTGGAATCTTGGCTCTATTGCTTACATACTTTTTGACACCAGTCAGTTTATCTGATCTCTCAAGACCACAGTTTCCCCAAAAGACCAGTAAGAACATCAAATACTTACTTCGAAGAGTGATTTTCCAAGTTAGGTAATAATGTTTAAGATAAGATATCTAGCATGGTCCTTGGCACATGACAGACATTAAAGAAACATTATCCCTATTAGCATCCTTTATATTTTTGTTTCCTTTTTTTGAGACAGTCTCACTCTATCACCCAGGCTGGAGTGCAGTGGTGTGACTTCAGCTCATTGCAACCTCCACCTCCCAGGTTCAAGTGATTCTCCTGCCTCAGCCTCCTAAGTAGCTAAGATTACAGGCACATGCCACCACATCCAGCTAATTTTTGTATTTTTAGTAGAGATGAGGCTTCACCATGTTGGTCAGGCTGGTCTCGAACTCCTGACCTCATAATCCACCCACCTCGGCCTCCCAAAGTGCTGGGATCACAGGCAGCATTCTTTTAAGAAAGTAGAGCTGAAGTGTTACTGAAATGTCAGGGATTCAGTCTAGGTCCTGCTGCTCATAGCAAAGAGAGATTATCACTGAAACACTGAATATTGCCAGGGAAGAAGGCTTTATTCAGGTGCTGCAGTCAAGGAAATAGGAGAATTGTCTCAAATCCATCTCCTCAACCAACTAAAATAGGGGTTTACATGGCAGGGAAGAAATGTAACTATGTTTGGGAAAAGTAGGAATTAGGGAGAAGTTAGAAAGAGGTCAACAGGAAGCAGGTGGTCATTAGGCAATCATGACAGATGAGGGTCTGGTATCTCATTGTCTAGATGTGGTGACCTGGTGAGTTTCCATTCCTTGATACTATCTGGGAAGTCTGATGGTCAGTTTCCTGAGACAGAAACTCAATTAAGATAAATTTAACTTTCAAGCTTTAAGACTGTGAGAGGCGGGCACGGTGGCTCATTCCTGTAACTTGAGCATTTTGGGAGGCTGAGGCGGGTGGATCACATGAGGTCAGGAGTTTGAGACCAGCCTGACCAGCATGGTGAAACCCCATCTCTACAAAAAACACAGTATTAGGCGGGGCATGGTGGCGCATACCTGTAATCCCAGCACTTTGGGAGGCCGAGGCAGATGGATCACAAGGTCAGGAGATAGAGACCATCATGGCCAACATGGTGAAACCCATCTCTAGTAGATACAAAAAAATCAGCTAATACAAAAAAATTAGCTGAGCATGGTGGTGCATGCCTGTAGTCCCAGCTATTTGGGATGCTGAGGCAGAATTGCTTGAACCCAGGAGGTAGACATTGCAGTGAACCAAGATTATGCCACTGCACTACAGCCTGGGCGACAGAGCAAGACTGTATCTCAAAAAAAAAAAAAAAGGAAAATACAATATTAGCCAGGTGTGGTGGCATATGCCTATAATCCCAGCTACACAGGAGGCTGGGGCAGAAGAATTGCTTGAACTCAAGAGGCAGAGGTTGCAGTGAGCCAAGATTGTGCCATTGTATTCCAGCCTGGGCAACAAAAGTAAAACTCCAACTAAGAAAAGAAAAACACACACGTATAGCACAACACAACAAAAAAGATTGTGAGGATCAATTTCTATGTTTGTCCAAAAGAAAAATTTCTATGGGACAGTTGGGCTGGTTTCAGTCTGCCTTTTCTATTGATCAGTTCCTCAGTTATGGGGAATCTGGCCATTGATCTTTCTGGCTGCTTTATGCTGAGAATGGGGTGATAAGAATTTTGAAGGGGCTAACAGCTGACCTACTTCTAGGGACTGTTTGTATGTCTGGCAGGGCAAGAGACAAGACCTTTTCCCAGGTAATATTTGTCTCTTGACAAATTTTAGAAAGAAGTTTATAAAACTGCTTGTGACTCAAAGGAATTTCCTTTGTCATCTAAGAGCTCATACTCTGGCCTGGGTGTCTCACCTCCCTAGGCTCCAAAGCTGAGTTGCATCTTCAGCACTGGCCTAAAAGCGTGATCTTTTTTTAAGGTCTCTGTAAGGACACCTACAACCAGCAAAAAATAACATTCATAACTAATCTTATCCCTTAAAAATTGGGATAAGATTAGTTATGAATGTGCCCACCTCTTCTACATTTGTCCCCAGGACTGGCGGGATTGAATAGTTTTTATTTCTGGCCCTGTGTGTCATGAAAACAGCTCATTTTGACTGTCACCTTCTCCTGGGTCTGAAGATGGGGCTTTGTTTGGTGTCAATGTTCAAGATTTATCAGTAGTCAGTACCTTTTTCAGAAGTCAAAGACCTGTGACTTAATGGCACAAGGACTTTAAAAGAAATACAGAGACCGGGTAAGGGGCTCATGCCTATAATCCCAAACTTTGGGAGGCCAACACAGGTGCATCACTTAAGGTCAAGAGTTCGAGAGAAGCCTGGCCAATATAGCAAAATCTCATTTCTACTAAAAATACAAAAATTAGCTGGGCATGGTGGCACAGCTACTCAAGAGGCTGAGGCATAAGAACTCTTGAACCTGGGAGGTAGAGGTTGCAGTAAGTCAAGATCATGCCACTGCACTCCAGCCTGGGTGACACAGTGAGACTGTGTCTCAAAAAAAAAAAAAGAAAGAAAGAAAGAAAAGGCAATATATAAAGTTATATGGATTTAAAAACCTGAAATATTAGTTTTCCTAAGCAATGAAAAAAAAAACAACTAATAATGATGACAGGAATTATCTCGGTAATACATAAAATCTGCTCCTTAGAGCAGTTATCAAAAGGCAAAGAAAGACCTTCTGCAGTGTGATTGACCCTCCTTATGGGAAGCCTACTTAGATAAGCTGAAAGTGAAACTCAACCAACAATTTAGACATATCAAGGAAATCCAAGTGTACATAATCAAGTTACACTGCGGGCGAACAACACTGTTCTAGACCCTCCAGATAAACATTTCACCGTCAGTCAGACAGCAGCAGTTAGAACCAGAGGTAAAAAGTTACAGAAGCTGACAAAAATGTTGAAGGAGAAAGTTATCATCTCAGAGAAACTTTTCAAGTGAAAGAAAAAATTGAAAGCTACTAGTAAGACACAATAAAATTAAACTTCTCAGGTGGGAATGTGAGACGTTTCCAAAAAGAAACAGATTATAGAATGAAAATCAAAATCTCTTGTCAAATCAATATATATATATGTATGTATATAATTGTACTTTAGCTTCTGGGGTACATGTGTAGATCATGTGGGATTGTTGCACAAGTACATACATGGCAAGGTGGTTTGCTGCCTCCATCCCCCTGTCACCTATATCTGGCATTTCTCCCCAGGTTATCCCTCCCCAACCTCCCCACCCCCAGCTGTCCCTCCCCTAACCCCCAGCCCACAGACCCCAGTGTGTGATGCTCCCCTCCCTGTACCCATGTGTTCTCATTGTTCAACACTGGCCTATGAGTGAGAACATGTGGTGTTTGATTTTCTGTTCTTGTGTCAGTTTGCTGAGAATGATGGTTTCCACATTCATCCATGTCTCTACGAAAGACAGGAACTCATCGTTTTTTATGGCTGCATAGTATTCCATGGTGTATATGTGCCACATTTTCCCCATCCAGTCTATCATCGATGGGCATTTGGGTTGGTTCCAGGTCTTTGCTATTGTAAACAGTGCCACAATGAACATACGTGTGCATTTGTCTTTACAACAGAATGATTTATAATCCTTTGGGTATATACCCAGTAACAGGATTGCTGGGTCAAATGGTATTTCTATTTCTAGGTCCTTGAGGAATCGCCACACTGCTGTCTTCCACAATGGTTGAACTAATTTACACTCCCACCAATAGTGTAAAAGTGTTCCTATTTCTCCACATCCTCTCCAGCATCTGTTTCCAGATTTTTAAATTATCGCCATTTTAACTGGCATGAGATGGTATCTCAATGTGGTTTTGATTTGCATTTCTCTAATGACCAGTGATGATGAGCACTTTTTCATATGTTTGTTGGCCTCATATATCTCTTCCTTTGAAAAGTGTCTGTTCATATCCAAATCAGTATTTTAAGATAAGCTTGCTCTAATACAGGGGACCAATCTAAACTTTTTCATCTCTCTCTCCCCTACTTATTGGTTTCTTTCTACTTGCTTATAAATAACCTTTCTAAGTACATGATTTCAATCAACCTTTAGGTAACTTCTGAATTTTCAACAAAATTATTCTTTTTTTCTCAATAAGAGCACATCTTCTTTGCCACATTTTACATATAGAATTAGTATCTATTAACTAGAGTTCTTATTCTTAGTAACCTTAAATTTCAGTGATTACCTAAAAAACAAAAAATTCTTAACTATCAGATATTAGCATTTTCTAGATGAGAACATTTCACGATTTTTAAAAACATATTTTCCCATATCATAACCCTTTCTTAATCAGAAATGGCCCCACATCCCGTGAACATCAAAAAAAATTTTTTTTTTAATTTTACTTTAAGTTCTGGGATACATGTGTGAAAGTGCAGGTTTGTTACATACACATGTGCCATGGCGGTTTGCTGCATCTGTTAACTTGTCATCCAGGTTTTAAGCACTGCATGCCTTAAGTATTTGTCCTAATGCTCTCCCTCCTCTTTTCCCCCACCCCACAACAGGCCCTGGTGTGTGATCTTCCCCTCCCTGTGTCTATGTGTTCTCACTGTTCACCTCTCAATTATGAGTGAGCACATGTGGTGTTTGGTTTTCTGTTCTTATACAGTTTACTGAGAATGATGGTTTCTAGCTTCACGCATGTCCCTGAAAAAGACATGAACTCCCCTTTTATGGCTGCATAGTATTCTATGGTATATATGTGTCACATTTTCTTTATCCAATCTATCATTCTGGTGAATATCAAGTGTTCACCTAAGTAAGAATCTTTAACACGTGGGCATGTTCACCAACAACGCAGAAGACATAGCTGCTTTTATCAAAACATCAAGGTTAAATTTGTCTTTGTATCAAAAAAGTCAAGAAACAAAGATTACTTTGTTTTGGCTGAGTGTATGGTTTTGTAACCTTCTGTGCCAAAACCTGACACCTCAAAATCTCTGGCATAGACAAATATAATACCCAAACAAAAATGTACGCTGACAATTCTGAAGACGTTGCTATTTCCATTTCACCAATAATTTTAAAACCAATTTACTAAGGATTTACTTAAGTTACATACACTTGAAAAAATGCTTATACTTATTTACTTAATTTATGAATACTCATTTAATTATAAGCCAATTTGGTACCACCTAAAAACATCCCATGAGAATCAAAAATAATTTTAAGATTTTAAATTACACAGAAAGTTCATGTACAAGCATTTATCCCATTCATATGTACTCAACTATTTCATTTAAGAGTTTATCTAGATTCCTTCTATATATAATATAAAAACATGTAAAACAGCACATAACATCCACACACACACACACATATATATATATATACACACACACACATACAAATAAAAGTCTAATAGCCTCTACCTCAGAATCTAGGCATGAGATAGTAATCAATATAAACTCACTGGTTTATGAACATGTTCATGTGGTTAAACTTAGTTTGCCCCAACAAGTAATCCAATGAAGGCACTATGAACCAAAATTTTGGGTAAAGCAGTTTCTATGGCAGTTCAATCTTCAAAAGCCAAACCTCCCCAGACTACAAAGAACACTGGAGTCAAACAGCACCACATAAGAACATCATATACTCACAAGGCCTAACCCTTCTTGGAACAGCAGTGTAAAAACCTGGATACATGAAACTTAATCTGTTTTCCTGTTCAACAGCAAAATGAATCCAACTGCAAGACAACACTATGATTCAGAGACCTTCTGAGACCTGACAAGATTGGGCACATTCAGGGTAGTATGACCATAGATTTTCCTTCATTCCATTGGCCCACAACTACATTCAGACCAACCCCAAAGAATGCAACCAAGTGGGCTGCACTCTGGGATCGACCCTGACCTCCCATGACCATGTCGGCACACACACAATCACCAAAACACAATCCAACTGCAGCAGCAACAAGCTCCATGAGTATCCAGCTGAAACAGTCAAGGTGCTTTCCTCTCTCAAAAGGTTGAATGTATTCAACCTGCAAATGGAAATTCCCTCTCAATTTCCCAAATTGAAAGAAGTCATTCCTGCTGTCTGGTACCCACAGAAGACATTCAGCCATCCACACCCAGATGTCAGCTTTCAAAGGCTGTTCTTCCTAGGCGATCAGGAACACAGTTGGAGCAGGGAGCACTGGAGTCAAGGAGAGAGACTAAAATCCATCTCTGGCTCAAAATGGCCAAGCAGCTGCTTAGAAGTGCTTCCAAAATTCTAGCCCCTGCAGCTGAGCCACAAACATGTTCCCAGTTAGGCAACCAAAATCTGTTACCAAAATGCCAGGAGTTATGTTCTAGGTCCTGTTGCTCACCACACAGTAAGCCAATCACTGAGACAACAGATACTGCCAGGGAAGAAGGCTTTAATTGGGTGCTACAGCCAAGAAAATGAGAGGGAAGTCTCAAATCCATCTCCCTAACCAACTAAAATTACAGGTTTATATAGCAGGGAAGAAATGTAACTACATGTGGGAAAACAGGAATTAGGGAGTGGTAAGGAAAAGAAGTTGGTCAACAGGCAGCAGGTGTTTGGTTAGGAAAACAGGAATTGGGGAGGGGTAAGAAAGCAATTATTGGCTGAGCACAGTGGCTCAGGCCTGTAATCCCAACACTTTGGGAGGCCAAGGCAGACGGACTACTTGAGGTCAGGCATTTGAGATCACCCTGGCCAACATAGCGAAACCCTGTCTCTACTAAAAATAAAAAACTTAGCCAGGGGTCATGCCTCAGCTACTCGGGAGTCTGAGGCACATGAATTGCTTGAACCCAGGAGGCAGAGACTGCAGTGAGCCGAGATGGTACCACTGCATTCCAGCCTGGGCAACAGAGTTACATTCCATAAAAAAAAAAAAGAAAGAAAGAAAGAAAGAAAGCTATCATGATGATGGGTGCATGGAATATGCACAATAAGGGTGCACAGAAAATGCAATCTAATTAAATGTGCTTCAGGGAGTTGATACTGCATTATCACTGAGGTCGCCTAAGCAACTTTAGCCAAAGCTTCCAACAATATCATGACAACAGCACTCAACTCCCCCTGCCTTACAGACATAGGTGCACACAGAGATCTGCTTTAATCAGTCTTAGAGATGAGCTGCAGAATAGTCATGTAACAGAATCAGGCATTATGTAATAGCAGAACAAACACAAATAGCCCATGAGACCAGCAGCCTGGCATAAATTACTAGGAGCCATGAAAGGCACAGCTGTATCTAAAGCATATGATTACACAGATGCACACACACCCAGAGAACCTATCAAGAATGCATGATGACTGTCTTCAAAGATTCCCAGATTAGGCACACAAGAAAAATGAGTCTACACCCTTCCAAGAGAATGAATAATGGTAATAATAACAACTACATTTACTGAATAATTAATATATATTAGGTATGTTGCTAAGCCATTTACATGCACTGCCTCAGTTTCACTCTCAATAATCCTTTGGGTTGGATACTATAATTATTTGTATTTTACAGTTGAAGAAACTGAGGCTCAGCTGTCCAAGTTATACACTTGATAAATGACAGAGCTGGACCTTCAAAAGAAGGTCCACCTGAGCCCCATACTTGTAATGACATGTCATTACAAGCTTGAGCTTCACCTTTATGTATAAAGAGACAAACCTCAATATTCCCCAAATCTCTCATCATTCAATTCCCATCTCCCCACTATGCATCTTTTTGACCAATTCTTTTCTCTCTGTCATCAATGAACACATCCCAAAAAAAGAGCAACATTACTGCAATGTGACCCTTGGTCATGTGTTCCCAAAACATCTTCAAACTGTGCCTAGCCTTGTCCACTTCTTTATGCTTTTAAAGTTATTTCCTTACAGGGGAATCAGAGGCATAGAAGGCTTCTAAAGACAAAACAAAACAAAACAAAAACAGAAAAAAACCCACCTTGGTTCAATCTAGGCTTCCCTCCTCCCTGCTATGTAAACTGGAGCAAGTCTCTTAACTTCTTTGAGCCTTAGTGTCTTTATCTGTACAATGAGGATACTCGTACATATTTCCTAGGAACCCTCATTAG
Source organism: Cheracebus regulus (assembly GCA_963574635.1). NCBI lineage: Eukaryota > Metazoa > Chordata > Mammalia > Primates > Pitheciidae > Cheracebus > Cheracebus regulus. Next base: position 125,609 of record CAUYQU010018043.1, on the reverse strand, counting down.
AAATAAATGAAAATTTTTATGCATAAAAATTGGAAAGATATGCATGTGCCTAACACACAATAGGCAAAATAACTGTTATTTTCCCTCTCTTAGCTTTGTATAGATAACACACACTTATCTTTGAAAACCCAGATCAAAGCCTCCAGCTTTTGTCACACGTGGGTTTTGTCACTCCATCCTCTGTGCTCTGGGAACTCTGTATCTCTAATTAGCACTTTCTACATGGGTTTTTATCTGTTTACCAGACTATCTTTACTATTAGAAAGTGAGCGCCTCCAGGGAAAAGGCTTTGTCATATTTCTGTGTCTATCCACAGAGTCTATTGCTGTCCAGTCACTGTGTAGAATAAACCATCGTTTGTCAATTGCATGCATTAAGCTGCATTAACACTCACTCATCCATAAAACCACCTGGAGGGGGTGTCTTTTGGAGAGCTGAACTCCCTGTTCTTTTGCTTGTGTTTTGTGTATTGTCTCACATCCAGCCTAACAGCATACAGTAAATCTGAGAGAAACCAAGAATAATTGAGCAATACAGCTTCCTTCCTTTGAGCTCCTACCCTATGCTATGCACTAGCCATTTTACATATATCACTTCTAATTCTCATAGTGATCTTGCAAGGTCATTGTGACTGGAATAAGAGGATGAGATATTAAATTATATTTGCAGTCAGCCTCCTCCCCACTCTCTGCCTGTAAAAGGGAAAAATCTTGGTCCATCTCGTGAGATCTTCCTTGCTAGGCAGTGTATGTCAATTTGACTGGGCCATGGATGCCCAGACATTTGTTCAAAGATTATTCTGGGTGTGCCTGTGAGGATGTTTGTGGAGGAGACTAATATCTGAGTTGGTAGACTGAGTGAAGCATATGTCCTCTCTAGTGTATACAGGTTTCATCCAATCCACTGAAGACTTAAATAGAACCAAGAAACTGATCCTTCTATAAATAGAAGGGAACTCCTCTTGCCTGGCTTTTAGAGCTGAAACACTGGTCTTTTCTGGTCTTCAGGCTCAAATGGAAACATCAGTTCTTCTTGGGTCTCAAGCCTGCCAGCTTTCAGGCTAGATTTTATATCATGGACTCTCCTGAATCTCCAGTTTGCTTACTACTGGGACTTGCCAGCCTCCAAAATCACAAGCCAAGTCTTTATAATGGATAGGTAGGAAGGTAGGTAGGTAGACAGACAGACATAGAGGCAAACATGTAACAGAGAGACAGAAGGATAGAAATACAAACACACACACACACACACACACACACACACACACACACACACACACGAGATTGCTCTTTCTGTTTCTCTGGAAAATGCTGACTAATACAAGAAGAATCCAAATAGTGCTAAAATGGAGGTAAAAATGAAGAAATAGGGACTTATCTGACCTATATGTAATAATTTTTTAAATGCAAAAGCAGGGGCTGGGCATGGTAGCTCACACCTATAATCCCAGCACTTTGCGAGGCAGAGGCAGGTGGATCACATAAGTCAAGAGTTTGAAACCAGCCCGACCAACATGGAGAAACCTCGTTTCTACTAAAAATAAAAAATTAGCCAGGCGTGCTGGTGCACGCCTGTAATCCCAGCTACTCAGGAGACTGAGGCAGGAGAATCGCTTGAACCCAGGAGGCAGAGGCTGAGGTGAGCCAAGATTTCGCCATTTCACTCCAGCTGGGGCAACAAGAGCGAAACTCCATCTCAAAAAAAAAAAAAGAGCAAAAGTAGTGGGAAAACGGAAGAGCTTGCCAGATTATATATGAAGAAGCATTTGGGGTCAATACAGAAAAAGAGGAGAGACTTTGCAAGGAATCATTCCTAAGAATATGAGAAACTGGAGGTAGGGAAATACAGAGAAACTTTCTAAGAGATATTTAGGACATCAGAAATGATTCTTACCTTTGTCATTTTCTCAAGAGTTTGAATAAAGCCTTGATTTGTTTTCAACATTTTCTGATAAAAATGAGGGATTATATAAGACAGGGCCACACAGGGTCCTAGTTATGTTCAGGTTACAGGTATACAGATTCTCGTGTATACGTTCAACATTTGGGGTGGATTATTGGTTTATGAAAATCTCTCTCTCTTTCCCTCTTTCCCCTTCCTGCCTCATTTCTATCTCCTTCTCTCTTTCTTCCTCCCTCCTCCCTGATATAACCAATATATTTAGCTACGAATACATAAACTTATTGAACACAAGGTGGCCACATAGAACAAACGCCACTGTAATGTGTCTCAGTTTAGCTTCCCTTGGACCCGTGTCTCTGAAAGGTACATGTTTACATAAATGCAACAGATTTAGAAAGTCACATTTCTACCACTATTCTTGGTTTTTGTAATTTTTTAAATTTTTGTATACTCAAGGTATGCATTAGAATTGCAAAATGACTATCAGTTACAAGCTATGCATTTCTATTTAATAATTTTTTGGTAAAAAAATGAATAAGTTCTCCTGGATCTCAAATCTAGATTCTATGTTGGCAAGGCCCATGTTCTTATCAGCTGCAACATGGGGAAAAGCACAGTCCATCCTTAGGTCAGTTCTTAAGTGTCCCTGAAAAAAAATCTGCCCCTAGCACTCCAGTAAACTCATTTCACTGCTACCAAAGCTTGCAAAGTTATTATTAACCATCAAGATGTTACCAAAACGCCAGGGGTTCAGTCTAGGTCCTACTACTTGCCACACAGAAAGCCAATCAATGAGACAACAAGTATTGCCAGGAAAGAAGGCTTTAATTGGATACTGCAGCTGAGGAGATAGAAGATCAGTCTCAAATCCATCTCCCCAACTGACCAGAAGTGGGGGGTTATATAGCAGGGAAGGAACGTAGCCATGCACAGGAAAATAGGAATTAGATAGCAGTAAGGAAGAAGAGTTTGTCAACAGGAAGCAGGTGGTTGATTAGGAAAACAGAAAATTAGGGAGGGGTAAGAAAGCAATCATGATGAATGAAGGGTTTGGCATCTCACTGTCCAGATACAATGATCTGTTAATTTTCAATTCCTTGGTACTATCTGGGAGGCCTGATGGTTAGCTTTCTGAGAAAGGAACTCACATAAGATAAATGTACGTTTTTCAAATTTTAAGACTAGAGGGTCAATTTCTATAGTTATTCTATAGAATTGTAAACCTTATGGGACAATTGGACCAGTTTCAAAGATACCTTAACTTATAAATAGCAGAGACAGAAGATGAATCTGGATCTACCTGACTCTAAAGTTCATGATTTTATAGTTTTATCTCTGCAGAGCCAGTTTGTAGAAAATAGTCATCAAATTATACCAATACAACTCCTAAAGAGGAGTAAGTCTACAAGCCAATTCAGCTCTCAGGAGGCGCCTAGGCAATGTTTTGTTGTGTGTGTGCAGTAAACAGCCATGGCCTTCCTCCAAGGAATCCAAATGGAGCATCTGGTATGCCTGTGTGGCTAGTCCCTAGGGCAGCCAGATCTTTTGAAAAATGAACCCAATCTTAAGCTTGGTCTTTGATCAAATAACTCATCAGACAAATTTTCAATTGGCAACTAGGAAGCATAATATAAGCTTTGGAAATTTATTATGAAAAAAACAATAGATCAGGTAATTCACTCTCTTTGGAGGTTTCATGTCAGAGGTTTTTCCATCCTAAATTTTACTTTATTTTGCTCTGAATAGAAACAGGCAATTAAATATGTCCAGTGAAATTTGTTTTTGAGATTAAAAAGGTGCTAAGCCTGTATGGGAATGATCCAAAGCACTCCAAATGTCAAATGGGAATGGTCATAAAAAGGAAAGTTGAATGCTAAAGATAAATTGCTGCATTTGGAATGCCATAAAATATGATAGCCTCTTTCAGAATTTTAACATTCAAAGGGTATTAGAACAAGCACAGAGCCCTTGAGATTTTTTCCAACATCCTCACCTTCAAATCTCCCAAATTGGTGAAACTAATGCACAACCCAGAACTTGAGACCAAATTTCTCAACTCTCAGGCCAGTGAACTCATCCATTAATTTGCAAGGTAAGAACTAAATATTTATGACTGATGACGTCATTTCTACTCTTATGTCAAATTTCACTGACACCACTAAATATTTCAGAACACATGCTCATTAGAAAACTTCCTAGCACTATGCACAGGGAAAAGAGTTTAGGAATGGTCACAATATCCAGGGATATTGTCTACATCTGTTTTACTTAGAGTATGTTCCCTGATGGGATGCAGTTAAGTAACATTGCATATTCTCATTGCATTGCATTTCCTTCTTGAAGATTCTAGATTCTCTTTAGCTAATTAAAAGTTCTTAGATGTTCATCTATAAAGGGAACATCTGGCATTCTCTAAGTCACCCAGCCCTGTGATTAGTTTTAGTAGTACTTTACAAACTAATCCTGTCAAAGCAACTCCGGAACCCCTCCATATTCCCAAGCCTATGTCTAAATTTCTTTTTTTCTGATAAAAATAAAATTTTTGGAACCTAGAATATGACATTATTTTCTCCATCCCAGATAATAGGATTCTTCTGGGTTAAAGTAGGTAAGCTTCATAGTTTCATTCTTGCAGGAGAATGGTCCTGTAAATGCATATGAAGTTAGGGAGATCACTGCGTTCCAAGGAGTTTCGACTGTTTTTTGAAGTAAAGGATGCAGAACTCATGGGGGGGGGATCTAAGAAAATTGAAATATAGTATTACAAGGGGAAGAATAAAGGAATTTCTGAAATATATGCTTAGCATTGTACATGACAGACTAGATCAATACTTCTCAGATTTCATTGTGCATTGGAATCACATGGAGGGTTTATTAACACAGAGTTTGGGGCCCCACTCCCAGGGTTTCCAACCAGAAAGGTCTGGGTGGGGCCCAAGTATCTGCACTTCTAACAACTTTCCAGGTTATGCTAATGCTGCTGATTCGGGGGCCGCATTTTAAGAACCAGTTGTCTAGACCACTGGTTAGCCTTAAACATCTGGCATAACTACTCAGACCAGCAGTCTTCAGGTTTCTTCTGAGCATAAAATCTTACTGTGCATGACATCGCTGTTGTTGTCCGCGTGGTCTTCTGTCCCCACCCAGCACCCATGTTCACACCCTTCGGCCACATTCTCTCAATTTTCCTTTAGGAAACCACCTCCCCACACTGTCTTGCTGGGAAACTCAGTCAAGCTACTTCCACTCTCACCTGGGCAGAGTGGTTACCTGACCAAAGCCATGGAGAGGCCCAGCTATAATCCAATACCAGGAGTGAGTATGGGGGTGGAGGTAAGAAGAGGAGGGGAGGCAGAGATTTCACTGTGGCTAGAAAATGAACACCAAAAAAGAAGCTACCATAATTGGATCTTTTTCCATGCATCTCAAGGTCCCATTTTTTTCAGCAGCTTTCAATAGAGTCTCATCACAGATGTCAATATATTACTTAATTTCAAAATGCATCATTTTAAAAATGAACCCATTAACCCAACCCAGTCATATTTCTAAGCCAATCAGACTTCTGTGCCTGGGAATTTGAAAACAAATTCCTAAACCAATTCCTAACACAAAGTCCCTAACTGACTGGAGCCCAACCCTGGTGCCATGGAAAGTTGGTCTATTAGTTGCTGCTACATGGATCCAGGAGCTGTCCCCAATCCTATCTCCTAATAAGGTTTTCCAGCATCCCCTTTACTTCTCTGTGTCTTGTCATTTCTCTTTACTAAGTTCCTTTTTCGCCTAAGTGAGCTAGTCTGTTTCTGTGGCTTAAAACCTGAGATTCTCCCAATGTAAGAGATATGGAACTCCATGTTTAACACATAAAAATAACATCTCTGGATAAAGAGGGAAGTGGGGACCTATGACTGAGACAAGTGGAACTTGTAACACATGCTCTCCCTATCCCAAGAACACCTCCAGTGAGTTTCTGAACAGCCAAAAAGTTTTGAGGGGTACAAATGGGAGATCTCGGCTTATAACATCTGCCTGTGCTTTAGGCTTACTTTGGCAACCAGCAAAAGATAATAGTTTGGATGCATCTGGTCATCTTAAAAAGCAGTGGATAAAAATATGACCCGCTTCCCTGTGAGTTTTAATTATAAATCCTTGTATTAGCTCATTCCCAAAAGGCCTCACAAAAGTGTATTTGTGTATCACACGATCCTCCAGCGCACTGGGTTGTATTACTCATTTCATCTGCATAGATGGAATCAGATATTTGGCTCCACTACCACAACATACATCCAAAGGCTTATTTCCTCCAAAAGAAGTACAATTAGAAATAGCAGCCACTGAGCCAAAACACATTAATTTCAGCATACATCGTTAAAGAGCAGACATCAGCAAACAGGCAGCCGTTGAGGAGGCCCACACAACAGAACCACGAGAGTGCTCACAACACTACCCCAAATAGAAGCTGCCTCCTGGAGGCTTCAAGCAAGAAAAGAAATCCACATGAATAAGCTTTGTCTTAAAAAAAGAGTTTTCCATCCTACAACTTTCTTTATAAGATAGTTCATCTGAAATAAGTCACTGTCTTTGGAAAACAAAGCCCCTTCACCAAATTTAGGACAATTTTACTTCTAGAGATGGATGCTTCACCATACAGCATAAGGAACCCAGAAATCTGAATCCCACAAGTTGAGGGTCAAACCATTCTATTCAGGAGATGTTCTGACTTTGAGAGTGCTAGACAAGCCTATCCTCAGAGATCATTTTGATTAGAACCCTCCCCTGAAAGGGTAGAGGGTCTTAGTCTGATTGCTACATCAGTCCGATCAACAAGTTGGGGTATAGGCCAGGCATGATGGCTCACACCTGTAATCTCAGAACTTTGGGAGGCTGAGGCAGGCAGATCATTTGAGGTCAGGAGTTCTAGCCTGGCCAACCTGGTGGAACCCTGCCTCTACTAATAATATAAAAATTAGCCAGGCATGGTAGCACATGCCTGTAATCCCAGCTACTCGGGAGGCTGAGGCAAGAGAATTGCTTGAACCTGGGAGGTGGAGGTTACAGTGAACTGAGATCATGCAACTGCACTCCATCCTAGGTGACAGAGTGAAACTGGGTCTCCAAAAAAAAAAAAAGTTGGGGTATAGACCTTCTGAGGACCACCCACTTAATTTACAGAAGGACGACTCCAAAGACCACATAAAGCCCACTTAGGGGTCAGAATCTCAGAACTAGAGGGCCAGATCAGCTTATCTGGGAGACAGGACCATTCAACAGAGAAAGCGCTAGACAAGGGACTCGGATACTCAGGGTGCTTATCAGTCTTTTCTAGCAATGGGGAGCTCAGACCAACTGGAGAAGTTCAATTAGGTTTCAAAAGTAAATATTCTTTGCAGAATAATTCTCAGCTTGGGTCATTAATCTAAGAAGCAAAGTTAAAGCTGAAAGGAATTATTAGGCATGCATCGCATGCTTATTCCTAGGTGGGAAAACCATTTCTAGCCTAGGCTGAAGACAAAAACAGAAGATGATACTTGAATCCTATTGAGAGGAGGAGTAGGAGTATAGATACACAAGAAGTCTGACACCCTAAGGGAAAAAGACGCTGATCTACCCACCTTTATCAGAATACCATTACTGCTTCTTCTGATCTTACCTTAGCCTTAGTCCACTGAATTCTCAAATAATCACTGAACATACATATCCTGAGATGCCCCCACGTTTTCCTATAAACTGCCTTTTTTGCTCAGCCTTGGTTTCTGTTGCTTACAGTCAAAACACTTTAACAGACACAATTTCAAGATCCTTAAAAAAAAATCCCCTAGCCTTCATTATCTCATGCTCTTCCTCGTTGCTTTAGAATGCCTACAAACATGTGCAGCTCCATTTGAAGAAATAAAAATTCTCTAATTGCATTTTTGCACCCAGACATCTGCATGGTATTTCACAGTTCGCACAGTATTTTCATAGCTTCACTAATTGGGAAGCCTTAAATACTTGTGAGGTTAAAAATAAGGAGGATTATTGGTGTCATTATCTCAATGTTACAGATAAAACAGAAAGTCTGTGAGATTAATTAGCTTGTCCCAGGATCTCATGGCTCAGGCGCTGTCCAACTACATTTCGAGCCAGGTGTATCTGAGTTTGCCCCAAGAGTCCTAGATTTGCCATTCATCTTCCAAACCTCTTTCTTTGATGTCTCAAAGCCTTTTTTTTTTTTTAGACAGAGTCTTTCTCTGTTCCCCAGGCTGGAGCACTGTGGCACCATCTCTGCTTACTGAAGTCTCCACCTCCTGGGTTCAAGTGATTCTCCTGCCTCAGCCTCCTGAGTACCTGGGATTACAGCTGCGCACCACTACACCCAGCTAATTTTTTGTATTTTTAGTAAAGAAGGGGTTTCACTATGTTGGCCAGGATGGTCTTGATCTCCTGGTCTCGTGATCCACCCAACTCAGCCTCCCAAAGTGCTGGGATTACACACATGAGCCACCGCACCAGGCCAAAGCCTTAATTTTTTCCTCCAACATTGTATATCCAGGAATCCAACTAACTGGATTCTGGCCCATGGAAGGACTTGGACCTGAGTTGTGTGTGATCTTTCATACGTTATTATTTAACTGTTCTGAATTAGATTCTGCACCCCACAGAACGATTTGTTGTTGCTGCTGTTTTTTGTTTGTTTTTTTTGAGACAAAGTCTTGCTCTGTCACTCAGGCTGAAGTGCAATGGCATGATCTCAGCTCACTACCACCTCCACCTCTTGGGTTCAAGCGATTCTCCTGCCTCAGCCTCCCGACTAGCTGAGATGACAGGTGAATGCCACCACTCCCAGCTAATTTTTGTATTTTTAGTAGAGACAGGGTTTCACCATATTAACCAGGCTGGTCTCAAACTCCTGACCTCAGGTGATCCACTGTCCTCGGCCTCCCAAAGTGCTGGGATTACAGACGTGAGCCACTGCACCCAGCCACAGAACAGATTTTTTATGCAGTCCAGATGAAATTATGTGCAAGGATTTATACTTCACAACAAAGCAGTCCACAATGGAAGGTCATTCATTGACTACCATCCCTCCAATGGGCCAAGTAGATTGAGTTTTCATAAAAGGAAACTTAAATATCATTTTTGTTTGGTGTCCTTTCCCTCAAAAGAGCAAAGTGAAAGATTCTAACATTTCTGATGTGACTGAGAGAAGTCTTAATCGAACTCTCTAACCCAGATCTGTAGTGGCCACACTCTCAAGACCATCATCCTTCTTGAGTACGAGTAACACTTTAATACCTGGAGTCACTTAGGTTTGAAGCACGAGCAGATGTCATTATAAAAATGTTACCTACAGAAGGTAATGAGTGCACGGAACCCCTGTCAGCTTATCTTTGTTGAATTACCACATTAACCAATTCAAAAAAGATCCTTAGAGCATGGGACACAGGATACACAAGCTTTGTTAGAAACAAGGTAAAAGAACACTGTCTTTGTGCTTTTCTCCCTGAGAAAAGGAAAATTCCTTACAATGAAATTCCTCACACTGGACCACTGATTAAAACCCATGTACACCTAGCGTTCCCTTACTGGAACGCTGAGCATGTAGGAGTTACTTCTATCCTATTGCTCAAGGTCATTGCAGATGTCTGATTTTTTTTGTACATGTCTGCAATTCAAAAAATTGCAACCTCTGGCATAAATGGGTTAAACACACCTGACACCTAGATCCTGACATTCATTACCAGTGTGGTTATGGGTGAGTTCCTCAGTTTCTTCTACTCAAAAAAAGGAAACAAAAATCCTGCTTCACCTGCATCTCAAGACTTTTGTGGGAACCTGGGAAGGCAGAGCAACCATGAGCTCCCAGAAAAATGTATTGGGCACAAAGTAAGAGAAGTGAGAAATAAAGAAGAAAACAAGTCTCTCATTCAAGATGGTATACTGGGAAAAACACTGGACCACTGATGAAAAATCCTGAAAGTCATTCGTTACCAGTGTGGTTGTGGGTGAGTTCCTTAGTTTCTTCCATTGAAAAATAGGAAATAAAAATCGCACTTCTCCTGCAGCTCAAGGCTTTTGTGGGGACCTAGTGAGCTAATGGAAGGGGTACTTTGAAAGGAATTGTGATTATTTGGATGCAGAAGGAAAGATGCAGGAGGTGTCCCTGGTTGACTCCCAAGTTCCTGACTTGACAAAGTAGGTAGATGAGAAAAAGACACCCTGGAAGAAAAACACATTTGAGAAAAAAGAGGCGGAAGTTGTGTTGAGTTTCCTGTGTTAGCGGGATATTCAAATGGAGACATACAACAGGCAGCTGGATATTCAGAACACTTGGGCCAGGTGTTCTCCAGAACTGGTCCAAAAACCAGAAATCCATCCCTCTCTCAACTGGAGTTACTCTGACTCTGACAGCTGCTGCTCCATGTACCCTATTTATTATTACTAACCCCCCAGGGCCCCAAGACCCTTCCACAGGACTCTCTCTCTCATTCCTTTCCACATAAATCAGCAGAAGAACTACACTAAGTCCCAGGTGATAAATGAAGTCCTTCCCCAAAGAGTTTGGCTTAAGCCCAAATTAGCAGCTTGCCTGTCGATTTGCTGTTCGTGTAAATCATTCTGGCCTCTTATGACAAAATGTTAATGACAAAATATAGGTGATCCTCCAATGGAGGGAAAAAGCTGTATTTTTGCAACTGGAAATTAGAAATGTATTATTAACCATGAGCATTAATTATATATTTTAATGCTCACAGGGGAGAGGTGATGGGGGCATAATTTGCAGAGAGGCGTAGGGGGCCCTGAAACCTAGCACGATCATTTTATTAGGCACAAATCCTATTTCCTACGCCCATGAATATTTCATTCCGAATATTTACTCCATCTTATTATTCAGCCATTCTTCCTCGGCTAAGCCCCAGGTTTAGACAAGTCTTCTCTCTTTCCTGATCTTGTTCTTGAGAGAGTGACACTTATTCAGAGATGATGCATGATTCTGAGAAAGGATATCCCGAAAACCAAATTACAATTTGCTCCATCCCTGGGAAAGTCCGTATTAGCAGTGGAGGCCCTGTGACTACTTAGGGCTGTGCACATTCTATGGAAAAAGGACATGAGGTATCTTAAGTGTTGATATCACTTGCTCTGCAAAGTCTCCCTAATCCTAATAATCCAATTCTCCAGTCCAAGACCAGATCCACAGTGAAATGTCCTGCCCTGTCAAAACCCTCCACGAGGCTGTCCTAATTACCTGTGACTAATACACATGTCCCTCTGCAAATATGCTCATATTCTGATGTAAGACCAAGCATAGATTTCAAGAAGTATTCAGCTCATCAGAACTGAACATTTTAACAAATATTCACATATGTAAACACACAACTCACACCCTTGCAAATATGATGAGATGAACTTCATGTGAGTAGATGTACTTGCCCCATGTGCAGCTGTATCACTAGAATGCACATAAGTTCACCCCTACTTCAATGCATTTCATTGAAATGAATTCTATGGATTCTCAGAATGACTTGCAGAATAGTCATGTAACAGAATCAGACATTTGGCAGCTGTGGTAACCTTGACTATTCATTCCACTGACAGAATATTATCTTATTCCTTCCTCACAACCTCACAGCAACGTACTTTTCATTCTGTGCACTTTTGATAGAAGTCAGATGAGCTTCAGAGAGAAAACAGAAGCTTAAGATATAACCTGTTGACTGGGCACAGTGGCTCCCACCTGTAATCGCAGCACTTTGAGAGGCTGAGGCGGGTGGGTCACCTGAGATCAGGAGTTCAAGACTAGCCTGGCCAACATGGCGAAACCCTGTCTCTACTAAAATTACAAAAATTAGTTGGGCATGAGGCAAGCAGAATCACTTGAACCCTGGAGGCGGAGGTTTCAGTGATCTGAGATCACACCATCCATCCAGCCTGGGTGACAGAGCGAGACTCTGTCTCAAAAAAAAAAAAAGAAGAAGAAATGAGCCCTTAAAGGCACATGCTGGTACATGCTAGAACTGGGTTTGAACTAAAGACCGATTCTGAAATTTATGTATGTAAGACCACCCAACCCATCCTTGGGTGAATTTGAGAAAGTTCAAGAAAAAAAATGGTAACAAAGAAAAATGACAATAACCCTAATTGTAAACAGCAGCCAAGTGCCATTTGTTGATGACATATTAAGAGCTTTACACATGTTATTTCATTTAGTTCGCCCATCAATCATATCAAGTAGACATAGTTATCTTCCTTATTGATGAAAAAAGAGTCTCAGAGAGGTTAAGCAACTTGCTCAGGCACACACAGCTTCTAAGTGTGGGATCAGAAGTCACATCCTTCTGACTCCAAAGGAGACAAACTTTCACCTTGGCATTGAAGCAGCAGTTTTACAGACTTATGTTGACTTTTTTTCACCAACTGCCCAGAGTAATTCTAACTATTCTGCATTACACTTCCTAAATCATTCTATTCCTGCTGTGCCAGACTACAGGCTCAAAGTTGTAGTCCTGGAATCCAACTTTTTGCCCTGGGCTCCTCAGAGCCTATGGGTCCACAGAAGCTACCTCTTCTCCAGTCCAAAAGAGTTCCCTGCCTTGAAAATCTAGTTCTGTCTAGATTAAAATACTCTCTTGAAAAAGGGTCTATAAGAGATTTTATTGTGGTTCTCTTTTTGGACATATTAAGGGACAAGCTCTCTAATGATTCATAAAGGCCTTTAACATCAGTTTTGCAGTGAGTACTAAGACCTTCCCAGAAGAGTAATTAAAATCCTACACAAATAATGTGATGTTTAATTGCATGTGCAAATAAAATTATGCAAAACCCTCTAATTAGAGTATAAAGTTCAAAAGACTATATTTTATAAAGATTTTTTAATGATATGGGAACATTCTTATGCAAGTATGTTAAGAAAAAAACAGCAGGGTGTGAAACTGTACATAGTCTATGATCATAATTATGTAAATTATCTAAAAGCGAGAGGCAGGAGCAGGGGAAGAACTTGGAGATAACTACACAAAAGTGCTAACAATGGTCGCTGACAGACGGCGTTATGGAGACTTTTAATTTTCTTTTTTTATATGTTGTGGAATTTTCCAAATTCTCCTTGGTGAAAATATTTGCCTTTGGTCTAGGGGGAAATAAACACTGATGTAACTACAATGTGTTCGATTATAATATTCAAATTTACATAGAGATCTAATATTGTAGATTTGATAGCGAACTTGAAAGGAGAATAAAGTTTTCAGGTTTTGCTTCTGTATCCACTCACCCCATTAGACAACATTTTGTTGATATAATATTTTATCTTTGTTCTTTTCCTTCGGAGCTGATGCAGTTAGAATATTTGTACTAAACAAGCCTACCTGAGGCCAATTACAGCTCTCCTTCCAATCCTGGAAGACAGGAGAAGAGAAGCATCCATTTCTCTCCTACCTCATTCGATACATATATTTAGGCTGGGTGCAGATGACATCTGTCCAGACAATGGCTAATATTGCAATCACTTCTGATTAGTTTCCTGTTACCACCACACTGTTCATCTGTGTTACAGGGATGGCTACTGGGGTATGCTGGAAGGAGGGAAGAGGAGGAGATAAAGGCAGTTATTGTAACTTGAGAATCCGTACTATCTTTACAAAGCCTTTTCTTCAGAATCCAGATCCACACAGCCTCCTTTCCTCACACGTAGACATTCTGGATGTGGGATGTGCTAGGCAGCCAGTCAAATTTCCTACATTTCTGTGGGATGGACTGTTTGTCTTAGTTTACATTTCTCCAGGACCTGAGGAGCCATCATGTCGGTGAACAATAGGTCCCAACGATTGTAACATGATGCATGTAATTTGCCACTGACATCTTTCCACTGAAAATAGCAATGAGGAAAACACAGTTACTTCTTTCAAACCAGTGTTGAACTTCCTATTCATCTTCTGAGCAACTCATTTTGAGTCATTCTTAATTTTGTATTAATAAAAACTTGATTTAAAAAATCAGGAAGATGTGTTATGAAGGCTGTCAGTCCATTTTCTAATGATCCAGATTTCCTTCTTCAAGGCCAAAGCTGTAACTTTAATATTAAAATTCATGTTCACTCTGGGCCTTATCAATGTTGATTAAGCCAGGGATAAGGCAAGAAGCAGAAAAGATCGACAGTATATTTTCATTCAATCTCTCTTAAAATAATGATGCATGCAACTTCATGTCATTACTTTTTAATGATCTTAGCCTAGTTAATAGCAGAGTAATATTCCAAAAAGGAGCAGGAAATTATTTCCACATTTAATTTTCATTGCAAAGTGAAAGAACTTTTGATGTTTTTTTCAGCCAGAGAAGCTGTCTGCTGCCTATGACTGCATTAGCTCTGCTACATTACAGCTGAGCTAATGGATCAAAGCCAAGTGATTAGTTTCCTACTCTTTTAAGCATTTCCAAGTGCCAACTGACTGGCTCTCAAAGACTTGGACATGGCTTTTCAATGTCTCCCTGAAGTTTGCTTGATTTCCCACCAAGGCAGGGCCTTTTGACCTTGCAACTGACCTGAGATGGGATTCATTATATGTGTTCCCTTGGATGTCTGGGTTGCACCAAATGATTAGAAAAGGGGGCTCTAGGAATTGTAATAGAATATCATACAGTCTGGGCATGATGGCTCAGCCTGTAATCCCAGCACTTTGGGAGGCCGAGATGGGCGGATCACTGGAGGTCAGGAGTTTGAGATCAGCCTGGCCAACATGGTGAAACCCCATCTCTACTAGAAATATGAAAGTTAGCTGGGCATGGTGGCATGCACCTATAATCTCAGCTACTCAGGAGGCTGAGGCAGGAGAATCGCTTGAACCTGGTAGGCAGAGGTTGCACTGACCTGAAAGCACACCACTGCATTAAGCCTGGGCAGCAGAGCGAGACTCAATCTCAATATATATATATATATATATATATATATATATATATATATTATGGTTTTAGGCCTTTGGTATACAGCAGTGAACATCACAGAGATGGTTCCTTATGTTGGAGCTCATGGCAGTAAGGTTTAGGGTATTACATTTCTTCCATTCCAACATGCTCTTCATTACAGGAAATACAATTGATATAACAGGGCCTTCTTTTTCAGGAGAAAGGAGAAAAATAAAAAGCAACAAACTGACTTAAATATTGACATCAATTGTAAAATGCATCTCAGATGACATCAAATGCAAAAAAAAAAAAAGTATGTCTTTGAAACACAATGAGATGCCACCATATACCTAACAGAATAGCTAAAATTAAAAAGACTGACAACATGAAACATTGGCAAGGATGTAGAGCAAACGTAATTCTCATGCATTGCTGATGGAAGGGCAAAATTGGCCAACCACTCTGGAAAAAGTTCTGATGGTTTCTTATAAAATGAAACCCACAACTATCCTATGACTCAGCAGTTCCAATCCTAGGTATTCGCCCAAGAGAAAGGAAAGCATATGTCCACAGAAGACCTGTTCCTAAGGAAAAGTTGTCAGTAGCAACTATACTCATAATATCCAAAGGCTAAAACAGTGGTGCATCAACTGCGGAACAATGAACAAACTGCAATGTCTCCATTCAATGAAACACTATTCTTTTGTTTTTGTTTGTTTTTGTTTTGAGATGGAGTCTCACTGTCACCTAGGCTGGAGTTCAGTGGTGCGATCTCGGCTCACTGCAACCTCTGCCTCCCAAGTTCAAGCAATTCTCTTGCCTCAGCCTCCCGAGTAGCTGGGATTACAGACACCCACCACAATGCCCGGCTAATTTTTTTATTTTTAATAGAGACAGGGTTTCACCATGTTGGCCAGGCTGGTCTTGAACTCCTGACCTCAGGTTAACCACCCACCTCGGCCTCCCAAAGTGCTGGGATTACAGGTGTGAGCCACCACACTGGGCCTAATGAAATACTATTCTATAAGCAAAAGGAACAAACTACCGACATAACATATAGGTGGATCTCAGAAACATGCTAAGTGAAAGAAGTCAAACACAAAAGTGTTTATTGTATGAATCCATTTACAGAAAACTAGAACAGGTGGCCGGGTGCAGTGGCTCACGCCTGTAATCCCAACACTGTGGGAGGCCAAGGCTGGTAGATCATGAGGTCAGAAGTTCAAGACCAGCCTGGCCAAGATGGTGAAACCCTGTCTCTAATAAAAATACAAAAGTTAACTGGGCACAGTGGCAGGCGTCTGTAACACCAGCTACTTGGGAGGCTGACAGGAGGACTACTTGAACCCAGGCAGCAGAGATTGCAGTGAGCCAAGATCGCACCACTGCACTCCAGCCTGGGCGACAGAGTGAGACTCTGTCTCAAAAAAAAAAAAAAAGAAAGAAAACTAGAACAGGCAAAACTAACCTCTGGTGGAAAAAAAGAACAGCTGTTGGTTCTGGAGGAAAAGGGATCAGGGCTTGACAGGGTAGGTTTCAAGAAAATTTTCTGGGATGACAGTAATGTCCTATAACTTGATAAGTACTCAGGTTATAACGATGTATTCCTGTGTCAAAATTCATTCAATGCTACACTTAATAATTTTCAACTTCACTGGAGGGCAGTTGTATAAGATAAAGCTAAGCAAATATTAAACTATAATTAATGACATACATGCTGATGCCTGCAATTCACTTTGAAATACGTCAGAAATTTAAGCTGGAAGGATGGATGGCTGGATGAGTGGATGGATGGAGGTAGATGGGTAGATATGTACTAAAGCAAGTACAGTAAAACATAATTATAGAAACCAGATAGTTGGTATATAGGTGTTCACTGTAAAATTCAACCTTTCTGCATGTTGATAATTAGGATAATAAAATGCTGAGAAAGTGTATCTTTGAATCAAGTAAGTATGATCAAATGTTTCACCCACAATCTTCCCTCTTCCCATTGTAGGCCTTTTTTCCATTTTGGGCTCCCACTTAAAGAATCCATAATCCCTATGGTGTGCCTTCTGAAAGCTCACAATTCTTCTCTGTATGTTGTTCCATTCAATAATCTGAAAAATCAACATGTGAACCTGTTACAGTTTTATAGTAGGTAGATGTGTGTGATCACTCTCACATCGGGATATTTGTATTTTAATCCAATAGTGCATTTAATGCTAATTAAGGTTGTCTTTTGTTTGTTTGTTTTTTGAGATGGAGTCTCCTTGTGTCGCCCAGGCTGGAGTGCAGTGGCAGCGTCTGAGCTCACTGCAACCTCTGCCTTCCGTGTTCAAGTGATTCTCCTGCCTCAGCCTCCTGAGCAGCTGAGTCTATAGGTGCCATCCACCACATCTGGCTAATTTTTGTATTTTTAGTAGAGACGAGGTTTCACTATGTTGGCGAGGCTGGTCTCGAACTCCTGACCTCATGATCCATCCGCCTCAGCCTCCCAAAGTGCTGGGATTACAATTGTGAGCCACCATGCCTGGCCTTAAGTGTTTTTTTTTTTGTTTTGTTTTGTTTTTTTGAGACAGGTTCTCACAATATTGCCCAGGCTAGAGCAAAGTAGCTGTTCAGAGGCACCATCATAGCATACTACAACCTTGAACTCCTTGGCTTAACTCATCCTTCCACCTCAGCCTCCTGAGTAGCTGGGAACGTGTCTATTTAATTCCTCCAGTGCCTCATCTATTTCCTCACCTTTAAATATAGTAACAACCATGTTTTGTGCAACTTCTGTGTGCCAGATACTATGCTAAGTGCTTTCATAAATTATTGTTATTATTGTAAACTGTCTTGGGGTTTAGGAGTCATTACCACTGCTTTACAGATGAGAAAACTAAGGTTCAGGCAGTTTAGAACATTTTCCTAAGATTAGAAAGCTATTCTGTGGCAAAGCCAGCATTAGAAACCTGGTGTGTCTGATTTTGAAACCCATGTCCTTCATCATACAATAAAATGAGGACTTGGACTAAGGTCCTTTTTTGTTCTAAAATCTCTAATTCTGGGGGAGGAGGTAAAGCATTATATTAGACACGGTGGAGTACAATCAGTAAGTTCAAGGGTCTTTGTACAGTTTTATGTAAATAAATAAGTAACGAATATGTCCCAACCTATTTACAGCATTCCCTCCAGCGACTCCTGCAGGCTGGTTAGTTTCATGTTCCCCAAACATACCTTGTGTTTCTAAGCATAACAAAATGCAAAGAGAAAAGATTATCAAAGATCAATCTGGAAAACAGCACACAGCTGTCACCAGTTACCTAAGATCAACTGATTGCTGCAGCTCAGGGCTGAATTTGTTCTTTCCTGGAAGCCACGGTGAAGGGGAAACATCTTGTATTCTATAGCATTCGCTTTCAGATAAAAGATAACATACAAATACTACTGCACGGGTGAACATTTTTTTTAGCTGGACAACTTGGTAGGAATCTACATTCTTATTCAAGAAATGGTAGTTAACAGTGAAGGTATCTTTGGCTTTCTTTTTTTTTAAACAGAAAGATAAGAAAGCATTCTTCAAATGGACACACTTTCTGGGATACTCCCTAAAGTCAGCATATAAACTTAAATAGAAACTCTGCTAAGGCCTTGCTATGTGGCTAAGAATTAGTTTCACATACTTGGTTTTGTGAGAATCTCATAAAATATCGATTTAGAATTTGGAGACTCAAACGACTAAGTTAACTGGTCTTTTGGTTGGATTTTGGTCTGCAATTGATTCATGACTGGTTTCTCTAAAAGAAATTCATGGGACAGAAATTTTGAGTTTTGGGTTATAGTCCACACATTTCTTACTTGCCCATTAAATGTTGCACATGTTTTCACCTAAATAAACAGTTAAATAACCCCTTATTTTACATAGCATTACGTAGTTTTCAAAGACCTGTAACACTTTTGTTCTCGCTCTCTTTCTCTCTCTCTCCAAACTCCCTCATCTCTGTAGGACAGACACTAGGTCCTACTATTTTATTTTACAGATTAGTAAACAGAAGAAAAGAGGTCACAATCACTATTATTTCAATTTACAGATGAGAAAGTTGAAAGAAAGAAATTTGGCAAAAATTATATACTTGATAGTTGGGGCAGCCAGAACTGACCTGCCTTACCTCTCTTTGAATAGTAATAACTGTCATAAAACATCACAGCTTTTATTTAGCAAGATGCTTTGCAACCACCGGTCAGTGATTCTCCAGCCCACCAAGAGACTGGAAAACTCCCTAACCAAGCAGCTCCCTCTGCTGGAGGATTCAGGGAACCAAAGCCTGTCCCAAGTTGGCTGCCATCTTGACAATTTCTCACCGCCGCCCACTGCCATCATGGCAGCACACAATGAACCAGAGAAGCTTCTACATGGATTGGTTGAATTCTGGGCTTCCTAAAACGTTCCAGCAGCTGCTCGCAATAGGGGAGTCACATAGGGGTACCTGACTTTATTATTCTTGACGAAGTCCTGCAATTTGCTTTATTTAGGCTCACCTCTTTCTGATATCTGTTTGGTCCTTCCTTATTTAGGACGCAGAGGTGGGGTTCCCAGATAATCTGGGGGATACTCATGCTTTATTTATCTTCCTTCTATGTCTTATAAGTAAAGGAAAGTTGATGGGTTAACTGAACAGAGCAAAAGGTACATGCCCCATATTACGGTTTATGAAGTATAGACATGTCCTCACCAAAAGCAAATGAGACCTGGTTCACTGCAATGCTGCCATCCAGCAAAACCCACCACACACATTCAAGTTCCCTAACCCAGCGTGGAGAGTCTCCTACCTGGCTACAAACTAATCAAAAATATAATGACTTCGTGTGTAATCAAACACTTTTGTTGAATGGCACACCATTCCACAGACGTCCATGTGTTCACATGTGACCAAGGGCCAAACAGTTACAGGCTACCACAGGTGTAATTAAAGATAAGAGACACTGGTACTCATGAACTAAAATCACTACATTCCCAAAGCTCACTGAAGATTCGAATTCAATGTTTTTCAAAGAATAATTGGACTATGCAGGATCTCTTGTGCCACTTCTCAAATGAAGTTTAGGAGTCTGTAGTGATAAGCAGGGCACGCTGAAAAATATTTGAAATACCACAAATAAGCCAAAAAAAGAACAAAATAGGATGTTGAAACTGATGACTAGAATCTTTACCTTGGCCATTGTCACATGATCTGTTTCTCCTCTCCTGAGCTCTTCATTTACTGATTGTTACCAACTAACCTTCCTAGTAGACAGGTATAAATAATGTCCTTCCAAAGATGTGGCATTATAGTTCTCGGACTCTACCAGAGTGTTATTAACTAGATATTAACCATGTGAAGACCTGGGGTGAAGGAAGGAGGAGTTCCTGCAGCCCGTGGAAGGGGAGCCTACAGCACATCAATTACCAACTCAAGGACTGTTCATTAAGTGAGATGATTTATACAACACCTAGCACATAATAAACGCTCAATAAACATTATACCCGTTCAGTCCCTCTTCCTGGGGAACATAATCCATTTTCTACCTGCTGATTAATTAGCAAGAGTGCTGCATATCTGAGTGATGCACCATACAGAGCATGGACAGTTGATTCATCATGAATAATGTAATGTCACAATCTGGACTATTTATATTCAGATGAATTGTACATAATATGCCATACATGCTAAAGAGGAACATTAATATTTAGCATTCCAAGCTAAGCCAGGATGATTAATTTGGTTTTAACTTAGTATCTTCTTTGCAGAATTTTCAATCTTCTTTTTCCTTTTAAAGGGGCATTATAAGAAATATTTTCTACAACATAATCGGTCTCTGCGTATACACTGCTGAAAAGAGTTGCGTGGGATGTTTCAAGAGCCTTAAAAAATCTCCATCTAGCTTTTTATCCAGATGTTTTAGTTCTGAGACTTTATGCTAAGGAGACATTTGAAAGTATATGGGGAGAAAGTCTTTATGCAAGAATGTATAAGAATAGGTAATTGCTTCAGTAAATTCATTCATTATATGTAACATTATGCAGTCACCAAGAAATGACTTACACAAAGCATTATTGACAACACAGGAAACGGAATATGCTTATGTTATAGATTTAAGTAAAAATAATTAACAAAGAATAAGGAACTAAAGAAAACATTGCAAAATGTTTACAGTGGTTATTTTTGAAGAAGTGAGCCTACTGATAATACTTTTTCCAACTTCAAAAAACTCCCCCGTTTGCTTTTCTAATTGGAAAAGTTCTTTTATATGTAATTTAAATATTACTGGGTCCAAGCTCCGTGAGGCCAGAGTCCTTGTTCCTCATTCACTATTAGGGTTCCAAGTCTTAACACAGGGCTTGCCATATGAATAGATGTGTAGTTATTTTCATCAACCTTATTTTCTGCAATAATAATGTCTTCTCCGTGTTTTTTAAAAAAATTTGCTGAGTTCCTGAAGCCAGGGAAATTAATAATGTGGAAGAGAGGGATGATGGTCACCAGTCACCATTTATTGAGCACCTACTATGTGTCTGCCCCATGCTATCCACTCTATATGTGTTATTTCTAATCCTTTTCACAGCCTTGTAAGTAAATATCATTATCTGCATGTTTCAGATGTGGAAACAGAGGCACACAGAGAAAGCTAAGGAACTTGCCCAAGTCCTACTTAGTCAGCATGAATAAAATTCAACTGTGGCTGGGCACAGTGGCTCATGCCTGTAATCCCAGCACTTTGGGAGGCCGAGGCAGGCGAATCATGAGGTCAGGAGTTCAAGACCAGCCTGGCCAACATGGTGAAACCTCGTCTCTACTAAAAATACAAAAAAATTAGCTGGGCATGGTGACGGGTGCCTGTAATCCCAGCTACTCAGGAAGCTGAGGCAGGAGAATCGCTTGGACCCAGGAGGCAAGGATTGCAGTGAGCCAGTGAGCCAAGATCACACCACTGCACTTCAGCCCGGCAACAGTGCGAGACTCTTATCTTAAAACAAAACAAAACAAAAATCACTGTGTGATTCCAGTGTTTTCACTATTTCTACTAGAGCTCGCCTGGCCATTTGGATCTTTCTAGAATTCCATAAGCAGATACTCTCTCAACACAAAGATAATAACCTTTTAACCTTTCAGTTTTCATTGCAGATGTTCCCGAGTGATTACTACTCCTATCTGTTTACACATGGCAAGGGTCTATGCATTTAAAATTGTGCACTTAATGACCCAGGGTGCCTTCCTATCATGCATCCTGCTCTCCACCTCCATTCAGATTCCTTTATCAAAACCCCAGCACTTGGCCTTCTTGAGTCCCTTGACCCCTCAGCAAGGTCAGAGAGGATAGCCATGTGCTTGGTCATCTTGGGCATATGAACCCAGCACCATGAAGCCAGATGTTTATGTTTACTACAGAATCTGTGATGAGCATCTCCGGGCCTTTGGATTTGTGGAGTACGGAGGTTTAAATCACACATCTTCAAGGAGCCTTCCTTCTTTCTGCAAATAATTCGTGGAGGGCTCACTCTGTACAGAATAGTGCTGAGTGCTGGAGTCTAAGATGGATAAAAATATTTAAGATCCCTGTCTGTCTGCAGCTCACACCCAACTGGGAGAGGTTGAATCACACAAGCAAGTACATAAACTGCTATGTGCTATAATAAGAAAGTTGGGTGTTAGGATGGGGCCCCTTCCGTGGTCTGGAGGCCATTGAGGATGTACCAGTGCTCTGAAATATCAAGAATGGGTAGAGATGAACTTAGCCAAGAAAGTGGGGAGGGAAGAAACACAACTCATTTCAGAAATAAAAATGGTCAGAATTTCCCAGAGCACAGAGGAGCCAGTGAGAGAAAAGACCCAAGAAAGGAAAAGCCTGATGCAGAATCCTAAGGACTGTGTTAAGAATGTTCACATTTACGGCAAGTGTGATGGGAGGCTATTAAGACCATAAAGAGGCTCAAATTACATTTTTAAAAGATCCCTCTGATGGTGTGGGAAATGAGCTGGAGAGGGACAAGAGTAGATCTAAGCTCCTCCTTTCTTCCCTGGTCCAAAGCAGCATCTCTCAATTCATCCCATCCCTTGGATACAGCCTCTGTGATGGAGTCTCCTCTGCCTCTCTGCAAATCTGTCTTAGGGACCCCTCATATGCTCTGTGACACTGTGTACTTTCTCCATCTTCACACATGTCATGGTATATTGGAATTGCCTCTTTACTTCTCTGTAACATCACTAGTCTGAAAGCTTTGAAGGTGAGGATCACATCTATCTTCTTTACACTTAAACATGTTGGTTCACAGTAGGCATTCAACAAACATTTGTAAAATCGCCATTTCATTGAGCACCTACTGTGTGCAAGGTACCCTTTAGTCCTTTCATATATTTGAACTCATCCAATTCTGCCAATATCCCTTTGCAGCAGGTTCTATTATTGTTCCCAAAGTCACTGATGAGTAAACTGAGGCACAGAGAAGGCTAGGCAGCGTGTCCAAGGTTACAGGCTAGTATACAGCACCACGGGGTCTCATAGTGTATGCTTGCATCCACTGCACTCTAATGATTATCCAAAGAATGAAATTCTGATCTGTTAGAGCCAGCATTTAATTATCTGTGTTAATGGTTCAAAATAGGGTCCGGCATCATCCAAAACAGTGAGTAACTTCCAAATAATGCCCAGTGGACTCTGTGATACATATGGGGTTTTTTCAGTAGATTGACCTTTGTAAATTAACACTTAAAATAGCCAATAACAAAATCTATTCCTGTTCCCTAAGTAGCAATCAAACTAATGGACAGGAAGTAACGAAGAACGAAACTGGCTAAGCCAAAAAAAGCACTCCATCAACAAATTTAATTAAGCACTTACTTCTTCAAGCTCCCACCGTGTTCCTGTTTCTCATCACTGCCAAGTTTCTTAAAAGCACATGCGACACCCACCACCTCTATCTACTTCCTTACCTCTTATTTCCCCACCCTTAAAACAGGCATTTGTTGCACAACCGCACTGAAGATGCTCTGACAGAAGTCACCGACAGCCACGGTATTGCCACATTCACTGGTTCCCTTCATCTCCGGAGCTGTCCATGGCAACATCTTTCACTCCCTGAAATTTCTTCTTTAGCACCTTGAACACCACTGCCCATTCCCGGAGACAGAGACTGAAGGACCTGGGATCCACAGCACCATATTTTATTTCTCATCTCTCTATTACTGGGAAATTCACAAACTCTTCCTCTGCCCTGAGTTTTAACCCATTGCGTGCTGCTATGAGATTAATATGTCCAGGCTGTGTGGCTTTCACTTCTTTCTCCCCTAATCTTACAGGACAGCACAAAGAATTTTCATAAGGCAGTAAGTATTTCACGTCAATTAGAAAATAGATGAATCAACAAAACCTCCATAATACAGTATACTAAATATATGAATTCACCAAGGAAATTGAGTTTGTTTTGTTTGGGGTTCTATTAGGGGATTTCATTTAAGGACATCAGAGGTACAAAGTTTCAAAGAAGAGGAGGGTCCCAGGATCATCCAGGCTAGGCAGGTGGTAGAACTACATTTAAACATTGTGGAAAGGAACAAAGGGCAGTGGCTTTGACATCAGCAACTTGGGCCAAAACTCCAGTTCAGCAAATTCCCAATAGTGTAAATTTCTGTAATTACACTTAAGCTCTTGAGACTTGAGGTCTTCATGTGGAAAATAAGAATGATGGATAGTGAAGAACAAATGGAATACTATATATACAAGACTTGGTATGTAGGAAGCTCTTAGTAACTGCTTATTTTCTCTGTTTGCTTGGTAGGGATGTAGCTTCCCCCCATTTCCCAGCTCCTTTCAAGATGGGTGGGGCCATGTGACTAGTACTATCCAACACATTGCAAATATATAGGAAGCGTTTTTGGAGTGCAATGGCATGATCTCTGCTTATTGCAACCTCCACATCCCAGGTTCACATGATTCTCCTGCCTCAGCCTCTTGAGTGGCTGGGATTACAGGCACACACCACCACATTGGCTAATTTTTTGTATTTTCAGTACAGACGGAGTTTCACTATGTTGGCCAGACTGGTTTCAAACTCCTGGCCTCATGATCAACCCACCTCAGCCTCCCAAAGTGCTGGGATTACAGGCGTGAGTCACCACCCCCAGCCAGGAAGCTCCTAGTCAGTGCTCAGTTTCTCTCTTTCCCTGTTAGAGTCGTACCTTCCCAACATTTCCCAGCTCCTTTCAAGGTTGGGTGGGGCTGTGCGACTAGTACCTTCCAGTAAATTGTGATTGGAAGTCTTGCCTGTCACTTCTGGCTAATGCATTCATGAGCCACTGCAAGGTCCTCCAACAGTCCCTTCTGTCCTGGTAGCAACCTGGAAGCCCTGTGATCAAAGGAGCTTACATTTCTGACTCATCACCTAAAAGACAGCCCTATAGAGTTGCCTGCCTAACCAGCTTTGGAGTTTGCGTGAGTAATACACAAGCCTTTGTCATTCTAAACCACTCACATTTCTGGGTTAGTCTGTTCTTACAGCACAGCCTAGACTACCCTGATTAAACCCATCACCCACTGGGGAGTCCTTGTGTTCCCAGCGGTGGAAGCAAGGATGATTCAGCTTCATCTCTTTTTTTCAGCCAAGGTCTTTACTGTTAGCATCTTCTCTTTTATTCCTTGTCTTCCCTTCACACAGCAGAATATGATCTCTTTATTTTACCCATGAAGAAACTGAAGTCCAGAGAGGCAAAGTGACTTGTCCAAGCTCACACAGCACAAAAATGGCACAGCCAGGCCAAGAACCCAGGGCCTCCGACCCCCCTCCAGACCTGGTAGTGTCCACACCACACCACCTCCCAACAGCTTCCAGCTTCCAATGTTAATAACGTTCTGAGCTCGCTATACCTTTCAATCACTGTAAGCGATACAATCTATGCTACATTAATGCACTAATTACCAAAGGAGCACATTACCATGCCCTAATTAATAACAACAAGTGTTGTCAATTCACCAGCCTGTTTGCCAGTACATGTAAAATGTTTCCAGACTTGTTCTCAAGGTCTGGCTTGAGGAGAGAAGACGAAATACAAAGAACAATTGAGTCATTTCATATTGACAACCAGTCAGGTGGCCCTTCCATTATTATTCTTTGTTAGCTAAACAGAATCCAACAAAGCCCCAGAAGAAAGGTAGCTGATCAAATGAGACGGGTGCGATAGGCAGTGGGAATGAGCTCCAGAAATAGAATTGTCCACCTGGTTTAGATGCTCATCTTTCCCCTTTTTGCCTCTGGGGTTTTTCAAAGCCTCTGTGTTTTCAGTCATAAAATGGGGATAAAGTAGTGCCAACCTCAGGGGGCTGTCCTAGGAATTCCGTAGCATCATGCACATAAAATCCTATGCAAAATGGCAAGAGAAGAGTAAGATGCCTGTTATTGCCTGTGATGATGGCTGCTATTTAGGAATAGTTTCTTAATCATTAATTTTTCCAAGAAGATTAAAACCAGGCAAAGGGGCCAGGCACAGTGACTCATGCCTGTAATTCCAGCACTTTGGGAGGCAGAGGCAAGGGGATCACTTGAGGTCAGGAGTTCGAGACCAGCCTGACCAACATGGTGAAACCCTATCTCTACTAAAAATACAAAAATTAGCTGGCATGCTGGTGGGTGCCTGCAATCCGAGCTACTGGGGAGGCTGAGGCAGGAGAATTGCCTGAACCCAGGAGGCGGAGGTTGCGTGAGCTGAGATTGCGGCACTGCACTTCAGCCTGGACAACAAAGTAAGACTCCATCTCAAAACAAACAAGCAAACACACTGGACAAAGAAGTAAGGATAAGAGACAATAATTTATCTTTTATTAAGCACCTGCCCATTCTATGATCTGACTTCTTGGTAAGTACGTTACTAACATTCTGTCTTCTAATCCTTACTACAGTCCTATAGATTAGATATGATTGTCAATTTTACAGATGAGGAAACTCAGGCTCAGAGATGTTAAGTAACTTATTTGAGGCCACACAGCTAGTAAGTAGTAGAGCCAGGATTTCATCCAGAGCTACCTACTTTTTTTATTTCACAAAAATGCTGTCATTCAATTTCACTTTTCATGGACTGTCTGCCTCCGAGCATCTTTATGGATCTGTATTTTGGAAACTTTAAAGGGAATCTTACTTGAGGGCAAGAAAAATGAGCACACCCTCTGGAACTGTCATTTTGGACTTAACATATCCATTCATAGAGCCTTTGCTGTGTACCTAGTGCAGTGTTTAGTGCTGGGGTCATGGGATCAATAAGATGTGACCCTGGCCTTCACAGTTTAACAAGAAACCTACACAAATTTGAGACAATTACAATAACCTGTGGATGATATACAACAGAACTATAAGAGCACAGAGGAGAGACAGGAACTCAAGAGAGACTTGGAAGAAGCAAAGTCTAAAGCAGGTTTTGAAAAATTAATCACCACTTGCATGCGGATTCAGGGAGAAAGGGCATTCCAGGTGCAAAGCTGCAGTGTGCAACGGCATGAGGTGTGAAAAGGCAGAAAGACGAGCAGCCATTCTGCTGGACTACCCTAATACATGAGAAGGAAGAGGAGGAATGGGATTCCAGGGGCCAGCTAGTGTCAGATCACTAAGCGGGGACCTTGCCCTCCATGCTGAAGGTACCCAGAAGCAATGTCAGGTTCTTAGCAGGGGATGGCACAGTGAGACGGGCCTTTACCATAGACCCTTCTGTTTGCTACATGAAGCCAGTGCTGGCTCTCAATTCTGGCTACACAGTAGACTCACCAGGGAGCATTTAAAAATTCCAATGCCAGGACCTCACCCGGACCAATTAAATCAGACACTCTGGAAATGCAGTCTGGGCACTGGTATATTTTAAAAGCTCTTCGGCAACCCTAATCTACTGCCAGGAATCAGGCTACTAGTGTAGGGGCAGGAATAGTATATAGGAGGCTCAGCCTGGGGAAATGAATTCTGGATGAAGAGAAAGGACAGGATTCAAAACAACAATATTTTTAGGAGCTAAAATTGACAATTGTGTTTGATGAGATGAGGGAGCTGAGAAAGAGAGGGAGGGCAGGTAGCAAATGGCGCTCCATTTTTAAAATCTTGATACATAAATATATTATGTGTGTATATACCTCACATAATATTATTGCCAGAGAGTCTAACAAGCCCATCAGCAATTATTGACGCCTCCCATCCCCATAGTGGTTATCTATGAGAGTTCAAAAATACTACAATAATTCAGGAATGCATATCGCATCCTATAAGCACCATCTTCAATACTCAGGGGTCCACATTCGTTCCAGTCACCCTGCATGGTCCAAAGAGATTTGCCCAGAACCTATCCTGGCCCCTTGAAGGAGAAACGCCTGGGGAATTCCACAGGAGGAATGAAATTGCTGTCTCGTTAGTGAATTATTTACTTTGACTCACAATTCTAGCAGTTGCAGTTCAGGCGCCATTGTTCACATGGTTGGGCTGGGAGTGTAATGGGAATACCATTAATTTGATGGTTTTAAAGGAGGCGATTTCCAATTTGAATTATTCTCAAGTTGTGAAATGAGTCTGAGCTGGTTTGTAAAACAGCAAGGAATCAATGCACCGTATAACCTTGATTTTTTAGAGTCTCAACGCTATGCAGGAAAAAGTGTCCCCGGAACCCATTAAAAGAGGGTTTAAAAAAAATGCCATCATCTTCCTGCCCCCCTACATAAATTAGCAAGACAAATGTTAGCAAAAAGCTCTGCAGACGCACCATTATTTACAAAGGGAAGAGAGAAGAAGATGCTATGAAATAAATCATGCTGACAGTTCAATCAAAAAAACCCAGAATATATTATTCATGCTGTGTCTCATGAGTTGGAAAGGAACTGGACAGGGACAGCCAAATATGTATTTGTGTACTTTATGCATAATAATTTGAATTCCTAAGGTACCTCTGTTTAATGATATCTGCATGCTAAACTGACGTGACAGGCTCATTCAGCATGTATTTTTTGAACTTTGACTCAACACTCTTATCTAGTTCTGGTCTAGATACTGGGGATGCACAGGTGAGCAAGCCAGTGAGACCTCTGCTCCTGGGAAGGTTAATTCTGCTTGTGAGTGGGGTGGATGGGCAGACAGTGGTTCATAATCAGTGCCCAAGAGTAAAGCAAGCGGGTGGCACAGGAGGGACCTGCCAAGGGCTACTTTGTACTGGTGATCGGGTGAGGCCTCTCTGCAGAGATGACATTTAATTGAGTGACATGCAGGAGCCATGAAAAGAGAATCTAGAGAAAATGTGCTCTGGGGAGGGGTCATACCAATGCCAAGATGTGGGAGTAAGAACAGCCTGGTGTGTCCAGTCAACATGCAGTAGGTGCGTGGACCGTGATGTAATGAGCTGGCAGGGGCAGGTAGGAGATGAGGTCTGAGAAATAGGCAGGGCTTTGCCCAGGAAAGACTTTCTAGGCTGCAAAAAAGAGTTTGAATTTTATTCTAATTGCAACAGAAGGCTAGCAGAGGGTTGTTTAGAAGGCTAAACAGAAGGCTAGCAGACGGAGTCTCCCTCTGTCACCCAGGCTGGAGTGCAGTGGCACGATCTCAGCTAATGAAACCTCTGCCTCCCAGGTTTAAGCAATTCTCTGCCTCAGACTCCCAAGAAGCTGGGATTACAGGCACGCACCACCTCTTGGCTAATTTTTTGTATTTTTAGTAGAGATGAGGTTTCACCATCTTGCCCAGGCTGGTCTTGAACTCCTGACCTTGTGATCCACCTGCCTCGGCCTCCCAAAGTGCTGGGATTATAGGTGTGAGCCACCATGCCTGGCATTTTTTTTTTTTTTTGATATGGAGTCTTGCTCTGTCTCCCAGGCTAGAGTGCAGTGGTGCAATCTTGGCTCACTACAACCTCCGCCTCCCAGGTTCAAGAGATTCTCCCGCCTCAGCCTCCTGAGTAGCTGTGGTTACAGGTGTGCACCACCATACCCAGCTAATTTTTGTATTTTTAGTAGAGACAAGGTTTCACCATGTCAGCCAGGCTGGTCTTGAACTCCTATGATTCACCTGCCTCAGCCTCCCAAAGTGCTGGGATTACAGGCGTGAGCCATCATGCCTGGCCTACCAGAGGGTTTTAAGAGGAAGAGTGACAGGGTCTGACTTCAACACTTTAAGGACTCCTGTGGCTAGGTTGATGATTCAGCATTGGGCTGGACGCCAGGAGGGATGAGAGGGAAAGAGCTGTAGTAACTAGGGGGTGGGGAGGCGTGGAAACTTGAGTGGGCTTAGGAGTAATAGTAGGGTTATCAACCAAGGAATCGAATAGAAGAAAAGGAAATCTTCCAGAAGGATGAGCTTTTGGAAGACATCCATGGTGAGAGGCAGAAGCAAGCAGTGGGAAGTTTCCTGAGTATATTTAAGTCATCAGCACTAACACATTTGAAGAAAGATGGTATTATGTGGGTTGCCTTGCCCAGAGAGCAGGATGTGGATGGGCAAATGTGGGCAGGAGAGGGTGTGAGAAATCCCAGAACCATGAGAAACCTGGTTACTAGAGATGAGCGAGAGGAGGGATGGCGGGTACATTTCTGGACCGATGATTCGCAACTGGGGGCAATTCCACATCCCAGCGGACATTAAGAAGCCCCTGGAGGCATTTCCGGTTGTCACATTTGGGAGGCAGTGCTACTGGCCTGAGTGGATAGAGGCCAGAGGTGCTGCTAATTACCCCGACAAGGCATAGGACAGCTCTCACAACAGAGAATTCTCCAGTCCAAAATGTCCATGGCGCCGAGGCTGAGAAACTGTGGGTGTCAGCGGAGCAGAACCGTCCTGGATTTCAGTCCCCAGTGTGTGAACTTGAGTAGAGTTCTTAATCTCCCTGAGCCCCACTGACTCCATCTGTAAAATGGAGATGGCAATCGTATCTGCCTCCCATGGGGGTGTGGACAGAGCTAAGGCCATCGGGGTAATAACCACACTTGCGGGTGCAGGGAGACTGAGAGAAGAAGGCAGATACTATGCCATATCCCTTGAAATGAGGTCTCAAAATGCCTGGGTAAGTGTGAGGGGCAGGGCCATGCTCTGAACTGGGCATCAGAGGATTGGGGTTTGAGTTCTCTCTCTCACACGCAGTGGGCGGACTTTGGGGAAGTGACTCAGTCTCCCTATGCCCTCCTTGTTCTGGTGAAAGATACAATTATAGATATAGATATGGATATGGATATATAGACATACTTGCTCTCAATATAGAAGCACAAAAATCATGTTAATGTGGTCCATCCCACAGAGGACAGCTTTAGTCTGTTCGGGCTGTTATAACAAAATACCTTAGACCAGATGATTTATAAACAACAGATGGCCAGCTATGGTGGCTCATGCTTGTAATTGCAACAATCTGAGAGGCTGAAGCAAGAGGAGTGCTTGAGCCTAGGAGTTCAAGACCAGCCTGGGCAACATAGCAAGACCCCATCCTTTCAAAAATACAAAAATTAGAAGCCTTTCTAATACCATCATGTTGGGGATTAGGTTTCAATATATGAATTTCAGGGTAACACGCATGTAACCCCAGCACTTTTAGAGGTGGAGGCAGGTGGAACACTTGAGGTCAGGAGTTTGAGAACAGCCTGACCAACATGGTGAAACCCTTGTTTCTGTGTAGGTCTGTGGTTCCAGGTACTCTGGAGGCTAAGGCAGGAGAATTGCTTGAGCCCAGGAGATCAAGGCTGCGGTTAGCTGTGATTGCAACCCTGTACTCCAGCCTGGGCGACAGAGTAAGAGACCAGATACCCTGTCTCAAAAAGAAATAAACACATAAACAACAGAAATGTAGTTCTTATCACTGTGGATGCTTGGAAGTACAAAATCATCAGCAGATTTGGTCTCAGCTGGGAAGTCCAGCTCCTGGGTCATAGATGACCACCTTCTTGATGTTTCTATTCACATAGTGGAAGGGGCAAGCCAGCTCTCTGGGGCCTCTTGTATAAGGGCACCAGTGTGTTTCATGGAGGCTCCACCCTCAGGACCTAATTGCCTCCTCAAAGCCCTTCCTTCTAATACCATCACATTGGGGGTTAGGTTTCAACATATGAATTTCAGGGGGACAAGCATATAATCCCAGCACTTTGGGAAGCAGAGGCGAGCAGATCACTTGAGGTCAAGAGTTCCAGAATAGCCTGACCAACATGGTGAAACCCTCATCTCTACCAAAAACACAAAAATTAGCTGGATGTGATGGTGGGCACCTGTAATCCCAGCCACTTGCAAGGCAGAGGCAGAATTGCTAGAACCTGTGAGGCCGAGGTTGCAGTGAGCCGAGATCACACCACTGCCCTCCAGCCTGGGCGACAGAGCAAGACTTTGTCTCAAACAAAAAATGTCAGGGGGACATAAATTTTCAGACCATAAATAGCACAGTCTTTTCCAGGTTCCATCCTGTAAGGTGGGATAGGGCAGAGTGCAGCCACAACCATCAGCGTGCCCACCCTGAGCAGAACTGCCTTTCTTACACACAGCAGGTGGGCCCACTTGCCCCAGGTGGCTCTCCTTAGTACCACCTAAACACAGCTTCATTTAACTCAACACTAGAGAGATGGCCAAAAAGAATTAGCTGTGAGTGTCCCACCTAGCACGGAGTCTCTCAGCCTTAGCACGACTGACATTTGGGAACGGACAATTGCTGGTTGCAGGGGGCCGTCTTTTGCATTTCAGGATAGGTAGCAGCATCCCTGGCTTCTACCCACTGCATTTAAGTAACGTGAAGGTGAGGACCACTGATCTAGCATGGGGTAGTAATAATTCACCATCATCTTCATCTGTGTAGATGAGCACACATCAGACTCAAATCCCACCTCTTCCCCTCACTAGCTGTGTGGCCTTAAGTAACCCACAAATTGCTCTAGGACTCTGTTTTCTCATCTGTAATATGGGTATAGCACTTCTCTATGCCGAGAATGAAGTAATGTAGAAAATTCTTAGCACAGTGTCTAGCACATAATTGTTCTCCAAAAAGTCGTTATCCTTCTTTATTGTACATGATTGAGAGTTACACAGAGTTAGGTTGGGCTCAGTGGCTCACATCTATAATCCCAGCACTTTGGATGGTGGATCACTTGAGGCCAGAAGTTCAAGATCAGCTTAGCCAACAGAGCAAAACCCCATCTCTACTTAAAATACAAAAATTAGCTGGGCGTGGTGGTGCACGCACGAAGTTCCAGATATTTGGGAGGCTGAGGCAGGAGAATGGCTTGAACTTGGGAGGCAGAGGTTGCAGTAAGCTGAAATCACGCCTCTGCACTCCAGCCTGGGAAACAGAGCAAGATTCCTTCTCAAAGAGAGAGAGAGAGAGAGAGAGTTACCTAGAGTCAAGACAGCTCTGTGGCTGGGTCCCCACAACAACGTCCTCCTGTCCCTTTAAATAGGGCCACAAATGGACAGTGAGTATGGGGTCCATTGCTTCTTTAAACCTGTGCTGTGAACACTTGCTCCCTCATCTATCTACAGAGTGGCTGTTATTACTTATGGACACCACCGCCATCATCATTAGCAAAAGAAGAAACTGTTGAATTTTCCCCATATCTGGTCGCTGTCTTGACTATATCCAGACTCAACGGATCCCCAAAATTTCTGATCCTCCCCCTCAGAGGGAGGAAGGCCATTGAAATGAAGTTCCTACAAGGTCGACCAAGGCACACCAAGAAAAATCAGCATTGCAGCAGGCCGGGGTAGGGCGTGGGTGGTCTCCCTGACAGCTTGTTTTTAAATACTTCCAAATGAAAATGAGTTTGCCTCCAAGGAACTGTCTGTGTGCTGGCAGATCCGAAAGCGGAAGCAAAGCCCTCGTGGCTGGCTGCATGCAGGCTTCCTGATACAGAAGTGCTGCTAATTTAAAGCCATTTTACAAGGTGCCCACAGCCTCCATGGGAAATCATCAAGGTTCTCTGGAGAAGACACTTAATCACCTGAAGAAGTCATGGGAACAGAGAAAACAAGAGCTGAAAAGCCCCTCCGGAAGGGAGGTCCCCAAGTGACATTTTCAGCAGATTATTCTCTAAGCATTTTCTTTTCACCCTGTGTTCTCCTGAATCAAAGACATTATTAGGATCTAAGAAGCATTTTGATGGTATTTTCCTGGTAGGGGGCCAGTCGTGCCCCCAGTTCTGTCCCACCTTTTAATCTTCCCCTTGGTGGAGTTCCTGAAGGAAACAGAAGCAGAGAACTTCAGCCAAATGAAAGCAAACACTACTTCGTTATTAGCTGGGCCAATGCCCAGTAGCCCAATGTTGGATGACTGGGAAAAAGATGGTCTATGCAGCAGAGACTTGACAGGCACCTTTTTCTTATCCTAGATCAGAACCTCGAGTGGATGCAGTGATAAAGAAACTTTGCACAATAGAGGCATTGCTGATCCAACTCAGGAGCTAGATCACCAGGTGCATATTGGGGAAGGAGGACAGGGAGGGAGAGGATATGGCTGGTCTAGCTCATCTCATCCACAGGGACAGGGATGGAACAGGACAGAGGGAAGCTTGGCTCGGTACACATCTCTTAAAACACACTGGCCCCAGCCCCCAGTCAGTGTGGCCCAATCCTGGGTTTACATCCTGACTCATCACGTTAGCCTCTTCTTTTCCACTGGACGTGGGAGCTAGGGTGAGGATGCATTGAGCAAGCTTCCAGGCATGGGAGACCAAGGCTGATGAGAGAACCCTCCCTGCTATACATGGTGCTCTAGTTTTTTTTTTGTTGTTGTTGTTTTTGAGATGGAATCTCTCTGTCGCTCAGGCTGGAGTGCAGTGGTGCCATCTTGGCACACTGCAACCTCCACCTCTCAGGTTCAAGTGATTCTCCGGCCTCAGACTACTGAGTATCTGGGACTACACATGCGCACCACCACGCCTGGCTAATTTTTTGTATTTTTAGTAGAGACAGGGTTTCACCATGTTGGCTAGGCTGGTCTCGAACTCATGACCTCAGGTGATCGACCCACCTTGGCCTCTCAAAGTGCTGGGATTACAGGCATGAGCCACTGTACCTGGCCCATGGAGCTCTATTTATCAAGGATTTTTCCTTGTGATACAAAATAAAATTGGTCTTCTAATCCTCACTGCCAAACACTGGGAATGGGTACAGAAGAAGTAAGTTCCTGACTTAGAAAATATTCCTTCATTCCTTTGTTCTGTTATCCAGCGTAACACAAAACAGCTTCCTCCGTCACACGTCTGGGTCAACTCATGTCCTAGGACTAGGTATGTGTATTCCCGACTTAGAAAATATTCCTTCATTCCCCTGTTCTTTTATCCAGTGTAACACAAAATAGCTTCCTCCGTCACATGTGTGAGTCAACTCATGTCCTAGGACTAGGTATGTGTATGAACTAAGGTTAGATATGGCTGGGTAAAACTCCTCCCAGCCTCATTCCCTTCTGCCTGGCGACCTTTCTCCTTCCTTTTCTGGCAGGCTCCCTCAATTGTTGATCCATCTCTTGTCATCTTGTCCATGCAACTTAGCAGAATATTCATTCATTCACTGAATATTTATTACATACTTTCCTTTTAGGTTGGATTTCTCCAAGCAGAAGCTGAGCGATGGATGTGGGGCCAGGTGATCTATCAAGAAACAGTGGGCCGGGCGTGGTGGCTCACACCTGTAATCTCAGCACTTCGGGAGGCCAAGGTGAGCAGATCATCTGAAGTCAGGAGTTCCAGACCAGCCTGGCCAACACGGTGAAACCTCATCTCTATTAAAGATATAAAAATTTACCGGGCATGGTGACACACACGTGTAATCCCAGCTACTCAGGAGGCTGAGGCAGGAGAATCGCTTGCACCTGAGAGGCAGAGGTTGCAGTGAGCCACTGCTCTCCAGCCCGGGGAACAGAGCAAGACTCCGTTTCAAAAACAAACAAACGAAAAAGAGATACTGAAACTGGCCTATTTCCCCATAGAACTGATGTATATGGGGTTTTAAAAATAAACATTGCAATTGACCCTCTCATCCTTAAAGCTTAAACTTACATTTGTCTTATCTAAATTCCTTTGTTTGAAGTTTGAGGCCAGCAGGATAGCATGGTGAGACCCCTATCCTTACCAAAACAAACAAAAGAATTAGAAAATTAGCTGGTCTGATGGTGCACACCTATAGGCCACTGGAGAGGCTAAGGCAAGGATCTCTTGAGCCTAGGAGTTTAAGGCTGCAGTAAGCTGTGATCGCACCACTACACTCCAGGCTGGGTGACAAAATGAGACCCTGCTTCAAAGAACCTGAAAATTCCCTTCTTTACCCCTTCCTAATTTCTGTTTTCCTGCGTGTAGCTACATTCCTCCCTAGTCCTGTAAACCCCAGTTTTAGTCAGATGGGGAGACAGATTTGAGACTTATCTCCCATCTCCCCAGCTGCACACCTGAATAAAGCCCTTTTCCCTGGCAATATTTGCTGTCTGAGTGACTGGCTTTCTGTGCTGTGAGCAGTGGGAACGACCTCGAACCCTTGGCATTTCAGCAACAACAGCTATCCGAGAAAACCCTCTCAAGGATAGAGAGTGGAATAAGGAGAAGGAAAGACTAGAGAGCAAGAACATGGTCCCAGGTAGAGTCTAGCCTTGACCAGATCCCCACGGGCAGGGCTCTGTCTAGCACAGGGGATGGCAGGCTTTTTCTGTAAAGAAATAAATAACTGTTTGAGCCTTTGCAGCCATATGATCTCTGCCACAACTACTCAACTCTGCCAGTGCAGTGCTAAAGCAGCCACAGATGATACATAAATGAGTGCGCTTGGCCATGAGGCCTGGAACATGGTAGGCAGGAATAAATGATGTCACTGCACACCCAGGCTGCTCTACTGGGCTGCTGCCCCCATGATCCAGCTGCCATAAATGTTGGCTGCTATGGCTTGCAGACACCCTTCTGATACAGAAAATTGCCCATAGCTGACAGAAACCACCTTGCAAAAAAGATGACGCTCTCCGCTCCAACCTTCCCAGAAGCAGCCCACAGCCAATGGCTGATGGATACACAGGGGCACAAGAGACCAACCCTCCTGCTTCATGGAGGGACACTTCCGTAGTATGGTACCTTCTCTAAAGTTGAAGCCAGCAAATTATGGGATGTGGGCCAAAAGTGACCCACTGTCCATTCAACTCTGAATTCACTCTACTGAGTACAGGTCCTGGAAGAGAATGGCCAGAGTGAATGTGTATCGAATACAATGGAATAACATTGAACCTTGAAAGATGGGTCCAATTTAGGAAGGGTCAGGAGAGAAAAGCATTCTTTCAGGTCCTCGAACATGTTATACACACTGTTCCATCTGTCCCTCCCCAACACCACTTTAACTAGCGAACCAGCATTGTCTCTCATCTTTCAAGTCTCAAGTTAGATAGATCTGACCCCAGCGTGAGTCCACTGCTCCATCTGTCCTTCTACAATACTTTTGCTTGCTAGTCACAGAATAATTCTCCCATAGTGTATTAGGTCCTTAAGTTTACTTCTCTGTCTCTCCCACTAGAATGTTGGCTTCTTGGAGTCTGAGACCTCACCTGTCTCAGACTCTTCCATGATCTTAGCATCTAACACAGTGCCTGGAACGTGGTAAGCCTTCAATATAATATCTCAGCAATTCAACTACTAGGTATAAAGCCAATAGAAATAAAATCAGTATGTTGAACAGCTATCTGTACCCCCATGTTGACTGAAACATTATTCACAATAATCAAAATATGGAATCAACACAGGTATCCATAATAGATGAAGGGATAAGACAGTGTGGTATATACAGAAAATGAAATAACATTCAGCCTGAAAAAGGAAATCCTGTCATCTGTGACATGGACATACTTGGAGAAAATTATGGCAAGTGAAATAACCCAGGCACCGAAAGACAAATATCTCATGATCTCATTTATATGTGGAATCTAAAAAAGTTGAACTTGTGAAAACAGAGGGTAGGATAATGCTTACCAGGAGCTGGGAAGGGGGTGGCATGGGAGGAAATGATGGTTAAAGATGTAAAATTTCAGTTAGGATAAATACATCCAGGAGAGCTATTGTACTACACAGGTGACTATACTTAATGACAATATACTGAATGCTTGAAAGTTGCTAAGAGAGTCGATTTTAAGTGTTATCACTATAAAAGTACATGACATGATACATGTTAAATAGCTTGATTTAGCCATTCCTCAATGTGTACATACATAAAAACATCGTCTTGTATTCCATAAATATATGTGCTTTTTATTTGTCAACTAAAAACAGAAATTATCATTTTGACTCTGGATTTCTTTTCAACCAATTTTCATAAAATTTTCCAAATGTGCAAAAACACTGAAAGGTTTAGTACAATGAACACCACTTAGATTCAATAACTGTTCATATTTTACAGCCCATCTATCTATATATATATACATATACATACACACACACACACACACACACACACACACACACACACACACATATTTTTTGAGATGGAGTCTCGCTCTGTCACCCAGGCTGGAGTGCAATGGGAGGATCTCGGCTCACTGCAACCTCTACCTCCTGGGTTCAAGTCATCCTCCCACCTCAGCCTCCTAAGTAGCTGTGACTACAAGGTGTGCACTACCATGCCCGGCTAATTTCTGCATTTTTAGTAGAGACGAGGTTTCACCGTGTTGGTCAGACTGGTCTTGAACTCCTGGTCTCATGATCCACCCACCTCAGCCCAAAGTGCTGGGATTAATACAGCCCATATATTTTAAATAACAGCCATCATTCTTGGGCATTTACTACATATCAAGCACCTGCTAGGTGATTTGCAAATATTATTTTTAAAATCCTGAAAAATAGCATAGAAGATAAGCACTGTTATTCTCCCCATTTTGCTGATGAGTAAGCTGAGACTTAGAGAAGTTACACCATGGCCGGGCGCTATGGCTCATGCCTGTAATCCCCACACTTTGGGGGGCTGAGGCAGACGGATCACCTGAGGTCAGGAGTTCGAGACCAGCCTGACTAACGTGGAGAAACCCCATCTCTACTAAAAATACAAAAATTAGCCAGGCATGGTGGCGCACGCCTGTAGTCCCAGCTACTTGGGAGGCTGAGGCAGGAGAATCGCTTGAACCCGGAAGGCGGAGGCTGCAGTGAGCCGAGATTGCGCCATTGCACTCCAGCCTGGGCAACAAGAATAAAATTCATCTCAGGAAAAAAAAAAGAAATAAAGAAAAAGAAAAAAAGAAAAGAAAAAGAGAGAAGTGACATCACTAAAATCAAACAGATATGAAGTATTAAATTTAAACCTGAGCTGGTGTACTGTAGCTGAATTCCTGACTCCTAGGTTACACCATTCTGTGACCCCATGAAGATATGATGTTCTAAAGGATCCTAGAATTGTGGGGCTGAGTTATTTCTCAAGAGTCTGAGGCAGCTCCTGGGGGAAGATGACTCCAGGGGGCAGCTAAAAGGGAGATGAGCTGAGACAAGAAATCCAGCTGAAGTTTGGTGGCCAGTCATCAAAGAGATTAACTCCAACAGCATCTACCCCAATCTCTTTCTTCCTTGCTATACATCTCTGACACAACCATTATTAGTGACTGGGCTCAGAAGCTTGCCACCTTGTATGATCTGAATTGATCCAGTAAAGAATTCTCTGAAAAGCACCATTAAGATGATTTATAGTCTAATTTTGGTTGCTATAGATTCCAAGTCAGACTTATGACTGGGAAGAGAGCGGGAAAGAAAATCCCCCGCTCGCTTGGAATTCAGGCAAAGGTTTCAGTATTGATAGAAAAGCATGGCTGGCTGGGAAAAAAAAGTCATATATTTTTAAAGTTTACAGCTACCACTCCTGGTTTGGGGTTGCCATAGCAACAAAGAGCCTTGCAGGGGGGCACGTTGTCTGCAGACCTCACTCTACAGAGAGTTGATTGATAGATCTCCTGAATGCTATTTAGACACTTCTGTGCTAGGAACAAGATAATATTAGCTTATTTATTAAAATACATGTTAAAACACCAGTCATCTCTCTTGCCCCAGCATTTTATTCTAATCGTTGTTGTTAAGGAATTGTTAACAGGCTACTGATAGCAATGGAAGGCAAATCCCATTAGGGAGCTAAACGACATGTTGCTGGGGATTGCGTGCACAGGCTGGGCAGCAAGCCCATGCAGGGTGCATAATTACAATAATTTGGCATGACTGATTGCCTGCCTCTCCCCCACCTCCCACTCCCCTACCCCTGGCTTTTCAGGGGTGAGAGGCATGGCTAATCCTTGTAAAGACTTCTGTTCCTGGCTGTGGAGGGGCTCTGGCTGGGACTGTGCCTAGCTAAGGTCTCCAAATGTCTATCTTCTCTGTCACCGTGTGACAGCCTGGCCTGCCTGAGTGGCAGTTGTGCCCCAAGTAGAGCGTCATCAGGGCCAATGTATATGGTCTGTCCAAGGTCTCAGTGCTTGGGAGACGTGGTCAAGACAAGCTGGGCAGGAATCCTGGTCTTGCTACTTGCTAGATTTGTGACTCAAGAAACTTATTAAGCCTCAGTTTACCTAGCTGGAAATGGGGTACTGATATTACCTCCTTTTTTGGAGTAGAAATAAGACATTCTCTTTAGCCTTCTACCTGGAAGAGCTCATTCCTTCCTCACCAAACCTGAGAAGACAAGTACTTCAACTTCATTTTGCAGATGGGGAAATTGAGGGTTTGGGAAGCTCAGGCGCTTGAGGAGCTGTCTAAGTCCTAGGGTTTGGGGAGGATTCAAGGATGCATGTAAACTGCTTAGGATACTACTCAGGACAGGATTGGTACTCCATAAAAGTTCTTAGACATGTACTAGTGACATCGTTACCACGATGAGTGGCAGAAGGTAGAACCCTCATCATCCAAAGCTCCTCCTGGCAACATGTGTCTCAGAGCATGAATAATCTTTAAGCATTTGGTGGGCTGTTGTCACTTCTCATGATTTCATTAATCCTCACACCAACCCCATGAGATGAGCATCTGAGCATCATCATCGCAATTCTACAGGTAAAGACTTTGAGGTTCTCAGAGACAAAATCACTAGCTTGGGGTCACCCAGCTAGTAGCAGGCATCGCTGGGATTTGAACCCATGTCTTCATAATTTCAAAGCCTGGCTGTACCCTTATGTTCTACTGTGAATGTACCTATATAAAGCCACAGACTGTGCATTAACACAGGATTAACACAGGTCTCCTATGGTCTTTCATTCAACCTACATGTGATGCATGAATTTTATCTGTGTTAGTACGAAGCAAAAAATTCCCCAGGCTTGGCTTGAGTACCTTAAGAGAGTTCACTGTAAAATGGAGAGCAACTTCATAGTTAAAGTTCTTCCCAGCCTGCTGCGGTGGCTCACACCTGTAATCCCAGCATTTTGGGAGGCCAAGGCAGGCAGATAACCTGAGATCACAAGTTCGACATCAGCCTGGCCGATGTGGTGAAACCTCCATCTCTACTAAAAATACAAAAATTAGCTGGGCATGGTGGCATGTGCCTGTAGTCCCAGCTACTGAGGAGGCTAAGGCAGGAGAATTGCCTTGTAAGCTAAGATCATGGGACTGCACTCTAGCCTGGGTGATAAAGTGACTCTGTCAGAAGGAAGGAAGGAAGGAAGGGAGGGAGGGAGAAAACAGAAAAGAAAAGAGAGAGAGAGAAAGGGGAGGGAAGGAAGAGAAAGAAAGGAAGGAAGGGAGGGAGGGAGGGGAGGAGGAGGAGAAAGGAGGGAGGGAGGGAGGTAAGGAAAGGGGAAAGAAAGTTTCTTTCTCGTGCTAAGCCCAAAGCCCCGCCTGCCAACACTAGTTCAAATCTCCATAGCCACAGAGATACAGTGTCTTTTTAAGTGCTAGCTCAATGCATATTTGAGAATCATCACCATGCCCACCTTTCGTAGATTCTCTTTTAGTTCATCTCTTCATTCTTCCATTCACCTATCCATTCAGTTATCTAGTCATTCCACAAACATTGATTGAGCTTCTACTGTATGCCAGATACTTACCAGGCCTGGGGCTGTAGTGTTGAAGGGCATAGGTACAGTCCTGCCCCCAGGTTATTCACATTTTAGTTGGGGAGAAAGGTACTCAAAACTGTTAATTCATTTGATTATAACTCTTAAGAATTATAAAGGTAACAACAGGATTCTAAAGGAGAAATATAAGATTCTATGGGAACCCACCACCAGGACAAGTAGGAATTGATTAGGCAAAGAAGAATATTGGAAGGCAGGTCAGGCAAGCTAGACCAGAGGGAAAAGCACTCCAGGGAAAGTGAGCAGCATGTACAAAGGTCCTGTGGTAAGAAAGGATTATAAATCATTCTATTATAAAGACATATGCACATATACGTTTAGTGCGGCACTGTTCACAAATGCAAAGACTTGGAACCAACTCAAATGTCCATCAGTGACAGACTGGATAGAGAAAATGTGGCACATATACACCATGGAATACTACACAGCCATAAAAAAGGATGAGTTCATTCCTTTGCTGGGATGTGGATGAAGCTGGAAACCACCATTCTCAACAAACTGACACAAGAACAGAAAACCAAACATGTTCTCACTCTTAAGTGAGTGTTGAAAAATGAGAACACATGGACACAGGGAGAGGATCACACACTGGGGCCTGTTGAGGGGTGGAGGGGACTAGGAGAGAGACAGCATTAGGAGAAATACCTAATCTAGAGGACGGGGTGATGGGTGCAGCAAAGCACCATGGCACGTGTATACCTATGTAACAAACCTGCATATGTACCCCAGAACTTAAAGGATAATAAATATATTTTTTGAAAAAGAAAGAACTCGGCCTGTTTGAGGAACTAAAGAGCAGTGTGTCTGTGGAGAGTGAGGAGACAGAAATGGAGATTCCGCTGGAGAAGATGAGCTCGGAAAACCCTATTCCTTGCCACTCACTTTGCTTCTTGAAAGCAGACAGGAGATCAGGAACCAGGTCCTAGATGGTGCCTGAACGTTGGAAAGAAGTCAGGCTCTTTGCTATTTCCCCTGCACCTCAATCTCTGAATATGCTTGTGACTGAATATGTTTGATTGTGCCGTTGTTACCTTATTGAAGCTGACAACTGTGTTTCCCAGAAACCCCCTCCCTGTAGGGTTTCAGTATAAAACTGTCCCACAAAGGAACTGGTGGGGAATTTTAAAGGCAGAAATGAAGCTCAGCCATAGCCCTCAGAACACCATCGTGTCTGATTGGTGAGAGATGGTGGTAGGTGTTCTTAGGAGGCTCTGGCTGGTCCTCACTCTCC
This sequence comes from Cheracebus regulus, assembly GCA_963574635.1. Taxonomy (NCBI): domain Eukaryota; kingdom Metazoa; phylum Chordata; class Mammalia; order Primates; family Pitheciidae; genus Cheracebus; species Cheracebus regulus. The sequence goes on along the minus strand of CAUYQU010018043.1, from coordinate 82,628 downwards.
TGCATGCTGTATCTCCAGCTTGCCTTCCTAAACCCTGGCCTTGCTAACCAAGGGAGCCCCAGGCCACCCCCAGATGCTTGCCTACAGGCTCACAGAAGCGCAGCCACACACTGGACGGTTCTCTGCAGACATATCCACAAGCTCCTCTTTCGGGTCTCACTTTGGCTGGATGTGCTTAGACTCTCCTATTTCCCACTCAGGCCAGTGCTTCAGGCAGGTGGGCTAGTGACTTTTTCCAATGCTCCAGCCCTCCCTCCAGACCCTCATTTCCCAGCTCCTTGCACAGGTAGATGAAGTCTAATTCCTGTAACAAATCCTTGCTCTTGTAATAATCACTGTGGCTGTGTTTCCCTGACTGAAGCTGGACCAACATGCTGAATATCATCAATGGGAGAGGAAAAGGGGAGGAGAGGGAAAGGGAGAAGGAAAAGGAAGGGAAAGAAGGAAGGGAAGGAGATGGAAGGTGAGGGGAGGGAGGAACTTCCTACTGCATTTCTACTACATATATTTTTTTAATTTTAGATTCAGGGTGTACATGTGCTTGTTTGTAACATGGGTATTGCATGCATAATAGTGAGGGCAGGGGTTCTAGTGCACTGTCAGCCAAATATTAGATATGATAGCAATAGGTAATTTTTCAACCCCCACCCTGCTCCTACGCTTTCCCTTTTTCAAGTCCCTAGACTCCGTTTTCTACATTTTTTTTTTCAAGATAAAGTTTCACTCTTATTGCCCAGACTGGAGTGCAATGACACGATTCTGGCTCACCGCAACCTCCACCTCCCAGGTTCAAGTAATTCTCCTGTCTCAGCCTCCCAAGTAGCTGGGATTACAGGCATGTGTCACCACGCCCAGCTAATTTTTTTATTTTTTTTTTTAGTAGAGATGGGATTTCACCATGTTGGCCAGGCTGGTCTTGAACCCCGACCTCAGGTGATCCACCCACCTCAGCCTCCCAAAGTGCTGGGATTACAGGCGTGAGGCACCGTGCAAGGCCCTTTCCTAGGTTTTATAGAATTTGGTTTTCTATTGTTCCATGTTTTATGATGACCATTGTCATTTTTGAAATATCCTTGGATGATCTCTATAATGTTGTTACAATAATTAAACAAAATGATACAATTTATAAGAAAGTGTTCTGTACACTGTAAAGAGCTACACAAATTTATCATTCTAATATTTTCAAATCTTGATAATAAAACTTTGGCCCTTATTTTGTTAGTTCCTAATTTATAATAAGGCTTTGCATTAAAAATAAGTTATTTCATTTATTTAATTTTGAACCAGAAGCTGATGTCTTTAAAATTTTTTTCCTGGCCAGGCACGGTGGCTCACACCTATAATCCCAGCACTTTGGGAGGCTGAGGAGGGTGGATCAACAGGTAAGAGATGGACAACATCCTGGCCAACATGGTGAAACCCTGTCTCTACTAAAAATACAAAAATTAGCCAGGCATGGTGGCATGTGCCCATAATCTCAGCTACTCAGGAGGCTGAGGCAGGAGAATCACTTGAACCTGGGAGGCAGATGTTGTAGTGAGCCAAGATCATGCCATTGCAGTCCAGCCTGGGTGACAGAGTGAGACTCCAGCCCAAAAAAAAAAAAAAAAAAAAAAATTCTAAATATTTAACTCTAGATTTTTTTTTTTTACACTAGAAAAACTAAAAGTTAATACATAGTTTACATGTAGAATGTAATGGAGGCAGTAAAAAATGTGAGGCTATGTGAGATCAGTCTTCTTAGGATAGAAAAAATTTAACTGAATCTCATGGTCCAAAGCCATGTAGATAGTGTCTCAGTTTTTTTCCTGGCAGAGTGATCAAACGAAGAGGGCTTCAGTTAGCTATTTCTTCACATGATGATTAAATTTAAATAGAGTAACATTTTAACATAGCTTTATGCCTTTACTTAAGAATTTTTTAAAAATACAGTTGAATCTTCAGTATTTAATTATAATTTTTCTGCCACTATTTGAAAAGTATTGACAATTTTATGTGAGTCTTAAAGACATAAAGTTAAATGCTACTTTTATCTATAGTCATTTTTCTCTGCCTGTTAATGTCAAGACATCTAGTCAACTTTCTCAATAGAAAAACATTATATAAAAACTATTTACTTATTTATTTTTTTATACTTAATTATTTATAACATGGTAGTACACAATAGTGGTTAAGCATCTAGTGTCTGACATGCCCTGCCTGACTTCCAATCATTGCTCAGATATTTACCATTTCTAAGACGAGGTGAATTACTTGTGCTCTCTGCCGTATTTTACCATCTGCAAATTTGAAATTATCATTTGTAATTGGAGTAATTACTACCGGTAATTTGAAGGTTGAATAAGTAGAAGTGTGCAAAATAATTAGAACAATATCCAGCATAAAAAAATACCCAGTAGGTATTATTTTTAGGGCAATATTTATTTTTTAATTGCAAACATTTTTGTTATAATCATTAGAAAAATACGCTGCTAAAGATGAAGAATACAGACAGAAAAAACAAATAATATTATTCCTAAGAATAATTTTATTTTCTCTTATTAGAAGAAATGATTTACTTCTCAGACTTGTCTATAACATGTCACACAAGTAATATCTATTTAGCCAATTGTGCACTTTCAATGGTAAAGAAATTTTTGATCATAGATTTTTATTTGATTCTCATAGTATTTTTCCATAGTTCATTATTTATTTTGACCTTATTTTCCTGTTTTTAATGTCTAATATTTCCTAATCAGTATATTGCATTTTCCAGAATATTGTTAGCCAAGGCAAAGACTATATATTTTCTTTTTGATGCTTTGAGATGTTACCCATTTTTAAGTAAATAGTTTGGCTTTTCCCAGATGCAATATCATGAAACTTTTTTACACTTGCACTTATTGGCCTTATGCAAAGTATTACTTCAGGTAATATACAGCAGACACTGCTAATAGTTGAATAATAAAGTAAACACAGAATGATTATAAATAGTAAATTATTTTATGTCTCATAAACCTGGGTTTTAATTTTGGCTTCTGTCAATGATTAATTATATAAATAAGGGCAATCATCTGAAAATCTTTATCAATATAACTGTGATTAAATAAACCTAAACTTTAGAATACATGGAAAATAATGGTTTTAAATTTGATAATATGTATAAATAATAAAACACATTAATAAATAAGTAGAATTAATAACAAAAATAATCATAGATATTTATGATTCTATAGAGCTTTGAATGTCTTTTGTTAAGCAGTTATATAAATTTCTTCAAGCTAAATAAGTCAACAAACTATTATCAAAACATCAAAGAGTGCATTATCATCTTGTAATGGCCAGAAATAAATTAATATTCAAGATTTTAAAAATATGTATTGAGACTTCATCCTCATTTTATGCATGGATTCCATGGTGATGTGAAAGATTTTATATTGCAAGCAAACTAACTAATTACTGAGGCCAGGGAAATGGAATTCTTTGATTTCTAAGTCCAAGGAATCAGGCCTGCCTACTCTTTTTGTTATAATAGAAAGAAGTAGCATAAGGCCCTTCTCCAACCCATTAAAAAATGGATTTTCTATGGCAAACTGAGGTTCTGCTATCACAAATAGAGAAAGTAATATTAGTTGATTAAGAAAATATATATCCACTACCTATGGAAAATTTTAGATAAGGTATTAGATCAACCATTTGGTAACTAATTTAAAAACATTTTTTAAAATGTTACTTTATATCAACCATACTTAGGGGCCTGAGTTCATGGTGGCAGGTTAATTGCTGCTTCCAATTGCCTTGAAATTGCCCCAAATTGCTGAAAATTAAAGGTAAAAAAAAGTGTGAATTACTTCTCTTGTAAATATTGCATCAGGATTTAGCACCCAGGCACGTCCCCACCCACTGTCCTGTTGCTATGGACAATTTATTAAATAGTAATTATAACTACTCCTACCTTTGCAGCTGCTCTTAGAAAATTATAGCTAATTTTCGGATTCATCTATCTATTGGTAGATCAATTGATTGATTGATCAGTTTCCTGATAACAGCTCAATGAGAAAGAAACTGTCATTATTCCCAGGTGAGTGAAAGGAGACAGGACGAAGGCAGGCAATATCAGCCTGAAATTGCATAGCTGGTACGTGTTGGAGACAGGCTTCCACTCAGAGTGTGACTCACAGACACTGCAGTCTGCAACACCAACCTCCAAGCTATTCTGCCTACTTTAGCTACAGAGTTTGGGGATTGGGAGTTGAGAAGTGTAATTTGTTATAGAATTAGTCTGCCAAGGAATTTGGGGAAAAGTATACAATGATATGTTCACAAAACATTTTTATCACCGTGTGCTCTATTTGTCAAGGCACTACAGAGAGGAGATGAGTTCAGAAAAGAATTCACCACTTTGCAAGAAAGAAATATTAAAAGTCCAACATTTTTTTGAACTTTAAGTGTTGGAGGAGGCAACTTTCTTATTCCCAACTAGTTAAAACCAAAACTGAGAAAAACTTTGATCAATAAAAACAGATTGAGGCCCATCCTTTTGTGGAGAATTAAATTAAAAGGATGATCAATATACCTGCTATCCAAAAGCTTTAAGATGTGCCACAATAGAAGTCTATCTAAGTGTGTGGAATGAAGTGTATTCTTTCAACTGGACAAAATTGTTCAGTGAAAAGAGGACAAAGTTATGGCTGTATCATAACACTTGACAAGTTTAAAGTACTTTCAATTAATTTTAGAGAGGGCAAAATGATTAGATTAAATTGACAGTTCTAGGAAGGGGGAGATCCAGCATTCAGACAGGCATTCTGACCAACAAGCATTCTTGTGAAGTTTCAAAAGTAAAACACATACCAACATTATGTATGCTGCCATAAAAAGAATGAAGATTGTATTACATCTAATTTCACATCAACAACATAATTTGGCAAAAGAGAATAAAATAATGGTTTCAGAAATCTAAGCAAAAGATATTTGGGATCTAAGATTTGGTATTCCATCAAAATGTCCACCAAGTAAGAGGAGAAATGAAACATTTTTAGATATACTAAGACTCAGAAATTTTACTTCTTTCACAGTGTTGCTTAATGAAAAAGTCAAAAGAGAATGCATTCTGCAAGAGAAAAAAAAAATCAATATTCCCAACTAGTTAAAACCAAAATAGAAAATACACCATCCAAAATGCATTCTATTTCAGAATATGAAGAATAACAGCACTATAATAAAAGCCATGCACCTCTCCTAGAAAATGACTATTGAAATTGAACAAAATTTCTTAAGTTTCTGAGAATATGTTTTCTGTAAATCAGTAAATTTTCTAAAGTACAGTACAGAATCTGGGTAGTACCAGGAATGATAGATGAGCAAATTATTCTTCTGTCAGTGAGAAAAAATAAACACAATTAATAAATCTCATGAATCTGAGAATCTATAAAAGACAATTCAGATAAATAAGAAAGCAGAGACATGACATAATTTTAGTTATTCATATAATTTAGAAAATGTTGTGAATCTGATCATAATGCTTTTAATATTTAACTGCTAACAGCAGACTTTTGCTGATAAATAATTTCGAATCTTTTTTAAATAGGTCCAGTCCTCTAGCTATGCTTGTATATTTAAGACTTTGTAAATGCTACTATCAGTTTTTAATTATTTAAACAAATCTTGAAACAAAACATAAGTTACTGTTACAGTTACAGAACAGAATTTTCATATGTAAACCTTAGCAATAGAAAAAGGAAGGTATAGAGAAGTTGAAGGTAAATAAGAAATCAGTCAATTGAGGATCTTAAGTTGATCTTAATACATCAATAAATACAAGATACATTATTTAAAATTAATAATTAAGCAAAAATGTATAGAAAACAAAGTCAATATAAATCTATTAACCAAAAATTCTAAAGCATGAAGGAGAAGTCAGACGATCTGCATAATAGAGTGATGTGATAATATTGTATAAGAAAATAAGAATAAAAAAATTAAAGTAGAACACAGTAGGCAAGTGGCATGCTGGGATAGTATATTAGTTTTCTAAGACTACCACCAGAAAGTATCACTAATCAGGGTTTCTCATAATGTCCTTCTCAGGTTCTATAGTTCAATAATTTTCTGTAACAGTTAATAGAACTCAGGAAACACTTTACTCAAGCTTACAAGTTTATTATAAAGGATATTATAGACGATACAAATGTACAGCCTGTTTAAGAGGTATATAGAGCCAAGTCCAGAAGGGTCTTAATAGAGTAACTTCTGTCCCTGTGGAGTTGGAGTGCACCACCTTCCTGGCAAGTGAATGTGTTCACCAACCCAGAGGCTCTTCAAATCCAATAGATTAGGAATCTGTATGGAGGCTTCATTCAAGGGAGCATGATGGATTTATTCACTCTCTAACCCTACTCCCCTTGCCAGAGGATGTGGGGGTAGAACTAAATGTTTCTGGCTTCTAATTATGGCTTCATCTTTCTGGTGACCTGTCCCCACCCTGAAGCTGTCTGGGAGCTCACCAAGAGTTGCCTCATAAAAATGAAAAGGTTCCTGTCACCCAAGTAATTTCAAGGAACTTAGACGATCTGTGTAAGATGCTTGTATCACTCTCATTACACAGGAAATTACAAGTTTTAGGAGTACTGTATAAACAACCGGGTACAGAGATCAATATGCATATCTTATTGTATCACATACCTGTAATCTTTCTAGCAGATCTTTCTAGCCCAGCCATATCTTTGATGTTCTCATCCCCAAATTCTTTGCAACATAAATAGGCTGGTAATTTTCCAAGTCTTCAAGTTTTGGTTCCTTTTTACTAAACAATTCTTCAATTTATCTCTCTCCTCATTCAGTTTGCTATAAGCAACAAGGAGAAACCAGTACACATCGTCAATACTTTGTTTAGAACTCTTCTTAACTAATTATTCACGCTTACCACTTAAAAGTTCTATTTTTCAGAAAACCCTCAGACATAACTCAGCCAAGTTCTTTGCCACTTCATAACTGGAATCATCTTTGTCCCAATTCTCAATATCATGTCTTCATTTCTGTCTGAGACCTCACCACAAGCATCTTTAACATTCGTATATCTACTGATATTCCATTCATGATTATATATGCATCCTCTCTGAAAATAGAAGCTTTCTCTGCAGCTGTCCTTTTTTCTGTGTACCCAGCAGAACTGCCCTTAATGTCCATATTTTTACGAACTTTCTTTTGGGCAATGTAGGTTTTTCTTCCTAACATGCACCTCGGTATTCTTCCGGCTTCTGTTATCTTGTTCCAAAGCCACTTCTACACCTTTAGGTTTTTGTTACAGGAGTACCTCATTTCTGGTATCAAAACGTGCATTTATTTGCTAAGACTGCAGTAAGAAAGCACCACAATTCTGGAAGTTAGCAGTCTGAGATCAAGAAGTTGGTAGAGTCACTTTCTGTTGAGGCCTCTCTTTTGGCTTGTAGAGACTGTGTATCTCCTGTGTCTTCACATGGTAACCATGCTGTACACATCTCTGCCCTGTCTTTTCTTATAAAGACACCAGTCACATTGGATATCAGAGTCTACTTTAATGACCTTATTTTAACTTTAAGTATACCTATTTAAAGACCTTATTTTGAAATACAGTCACATTTTGACGTTATGGCTGTTAGGATATCAACATATAAATTTGGAGAGAACACAATTTAGCCTCCAACACAGGGCTACTTTAGAGTTTGGCAGTGATTACCAGATGTCTGTTCAATATCCATTATTTCTTAGTGACAGAACCACAATTTTATGACAACAGGCAATATTCCTAGTCAAAGATTATGGTTTTATGGCTCTATTGTAGGTAAGTTTGGCAAATACACATATTAGAAAATGTTAACTGTAAATTTCAGTTGCCATTTTGAGAATAGCTGTTTGCTTGAAGATGGAAGTCAGTTAAATATATTGTGCCTAAAAGATAAACGTTTCTGAGGTCTCAACAGGTAGCTGTCATACTATCCCTGGAAAACTGATAACTTGAGATAAATTTGGTATAATTATTCCAAATACACAGCTCATGATATAGTAGCTTACAACAAATACTTATATCCAGCTCACAAGTTGGCTGGTGGACTGTATTTTCACTAATCTGAGCTGGGGGTCAGCTGGACTTCAGACTTTCATGTCTACTTTAGCTGTCTTCATTCTAGAATCCAGGCTAAAGGATCAACAGCTTCCTAGTCTGTGTTCTTCTGATTGGGGACAGAGGAGAGGTATAGAGAGCTGTGGAAAGTTTCTAGACTTCTTTAAGACTTTTCTTGGAACTGGCATAGTAGAATTTCCACTTATATTTTATTGGTCAAAGCAAGTCATAGGGTTAAGTCCAAGTGATGAGACACTGAAAAGTTAGAAACAAAGGGATGCAACATTCTATTCCAGGAAGAGAGGGAAAAACATTCGGAACAATATCCACAAATAATCCAACATTCCACAGTTGTCTAACACCCTGCTGTTTATCATAGAAAAAATGTTTATTTTGTTTAAATTCCTATGACCTGTGATGTTTGTTACTAGTATCCTGGTACAATTTTATCTTATACCCAGAGCTACAGTTTTTAAAATTTCATTTGTTAACTCTTCTTTGTTAACAAGTTATTTTATGCTTTACATTTTAACTTTCATAACTGTAATGTTAATGTAAAAAAAGGCTTTTTGAATCCAAAAACAAAATTTGAACTGATTTGTAGATGCCAAATTTGTCTGGAGGTTCAACCAGACAAGAGTTTAGGAGAGTGTGTTGATGGAAAGAAGATAGCAAGCATAAGACTCATTGTAGACACCTAGAAGATACTGCAAAACAGTAGCTGCATGTCAGCAAGAGATCAATGGATGTGAACAACCGTGGCATAACAGAGGTAACAGGCTGCCACGAGCTTTGTAAATATAAACTCATGACACCAATTGACTTATTTAACATTAGAAGAATCAAGATTTTCACACTTAAGTTGAGAACATATTTAAATTAGCCCACCAAATAAATGTACGTAATATAACAGTACCATTTTTGGAAGCCAGGGAATTTTTCTCTTGTAGAGATAAAAAAAATTCTGCCTAAGTGAGTGTTGTATACTTTGTGAATGAGTGAGTATATGAATGACTCAGAGGGGCAAGTCTTTTTGAAGGTTCTTTGTAACTGAGTGAAACAGTGGTGTCAATATTTTCTTGTGTTAATGTAAGCAGATCTGCCATTAACACTAGGCAAAAAAGGAAATAATTTATGAACTTTCTCATATTTGATATATTACAGTAAATTATTCTGAGTGAATTTTAAAAATTATTAGTTTTGAAAAGTAAACCGAATTTACTTAAAATGTATCAGAACTGTATTTATAGTTTAAAATTCATGAACAATGAGAAGTTTACATTTATTGACAAAAATAAAAACTATAGAACTTTTGAATCAGCAAAATTAGTTTCATACTTCAGTGATAATTCTATGTGAACAGTCTTTCCCAAGAGATGAATTAATGTATGTAGCCTATTAATATTGCCTTGTGAGAGTGAGATAATTCTATAAATATACAAAGAGATTTATAATTAAATAAAAATAACCTTTCATAGTGTATTGATACTGTATGATTAATAATTGCTTTATAAATTTATAATGCTGCTGATATATTTGTATTACATTTCAAATATTAACATAATTGTCTCAACATATATTTTTAAATGTGTTTCCTATAGATACATTCTAGGTAGTGTAAGTCTCCATATGAAGCAGACACTGCAGAACTTTTTCCTTTTAGGGAATTTGTAGTACAGTTTTAGACTGCCTTCTGATGCTGATTTAATCTTATTTCAAATGTAGTGATAATTATTAGTAAAACTAATAATAATAATTAGTAAAACACATCCAAATTCTACAGCATGTTTGGATGAAAATGCAGTGATGACTACATTCACAGAAAAAATATTCAATATAGAAAACAACAATTTTATCTTTTTCTACCTGTATTCTTACCATTCTGTTTTATAATTCCAAGTTGGATCTATTTCCATATTCAAAAACAGAATAGTATTTGCCACTCTTCAAATACAGTAGGCATTTTCAGAAATCGGTGTCACATTTTTTCATATAGTTTTCTCTTTCAGTCTTCCGCCTATTAAAACATAGATAACATTCAATACCTTGGTTAAGTATAATATTTTAAGTGAAGCTTTCTGTGACTATAAAAGGTCATTAAATTTCTTCCTCCTTTGAATTTTATATATTTGCACATCTCATTTAATTCCTACAATAAATCTACCCCCTTTGGTAGACATAAACACCTTCCACTTTGTTGATAAGAAAACAAAGTTATAGAAATCATAGAATGTTATCATTCAACAACAAAAAATATGTGTTAAAGGTTGCTTTTATTTAAGCCAGTGTCAATTAAAATTCTAGTCCTTTCTACTAACCTAAACTGCAATGTTACTTCTCTCTCTCCCTGGCAGCTCTTATGCTTAATGAATTGTCTTCTAGTTCCATGTAAGTATATCATTTTCAGTAACTTATTGATGTGTTCTCTGTGAGAAGAAAACATATTTTGCGGTATCTATAGACTCAGCACTCAGCAATTTCCTGACACATAGTAGGTGACAAATGAATATTTATTTAACTGACCTGGAAATACACTGTGTTTGTCAGGGCGTGCTACCCTATTTAATCTATGGATAAGTGTCTTTTGCATTTTTTGAAAATTTTTCAGGAAATAAATTGCTTTTGAATGCTCACATTATTTCAGTTTGACATGCTTGGAAAGATTATGTGAAGCCCTGTAACTAATATAGTCAAGGTAGTGAAACTTAAAGGATTCACTGACTTGTAGAGCTTAAGAAAGCATTTGGCAACCTTAACTTAGCTCACTGATAGGAACTAACATGTTTAATAGTTCTGTCAGAATGCCTAGGTACTTCTCTGAGAGATGCTATGGGAATTTTTATACATCAACCATAGTAGATATAACTTACTGTTGTGTCCTTCATGTCTTAAAATGTATAACTGATACTAATCTTCAGGGATTGTTATCAGTTATATTCAATGGCCATTACCATGTATTTGGGAAATACAAAAAGAGCATCTTTACGTACAGTGGAACACCACAGTGCATGGCTTATCAAGTCATTTACACTTTTTGGCAGCTTCCTGGAGTTATGCAATGTTGTTTCCTGCCATTAACAGATGGAGTCTCAATGTGAGAACTGCTACTGTAAAACCTGCAATATGTCAGGTTAAAGATTAAGTGAAATCAATGTTAGAGGGTGCTATCATCTTATATATTAAAATTGTATGTAATGTGCCAATTATAAGCTTCATGAACTTACTTATTTAAAAAACAAGATTTATGGCAAAAACTTCAATATAGATAAGGCACATTATGGAAACAAACTTATGTCCCTGATGTGAGTGACAGATGCTATCGAAGCTGCACAACATCACGCTTCTCTGCTTTTCAAATCAAAGATGTACAAAACAAGAACATTTTTACAGGTTGCTGTTAAGGGTGATGAACCAAGATGTTGACAGCTTTTTAAAATGTTTTGAGTGCATATAATCGTGTGTATTAATATCAAGAATTTTTCTTCCCGCTTTTTCCAGATAAATATGGGGCTAAGATACCTAGTTTTGTACTTAAGTTTAAATTCATATATGTTTATAATTATGAAAAAGATTTGATTGCCAAATTAGACTCAGTTCAGAAAATTAGCCCATTATTTTAATGATCCAATAAATAGACAAATGATAAACAGAGAGAGGTCAGATTGCTTCCTTCCTTCACATGTCAGACATAAGTTCATTGGCCATAAGCAATGTATGGGGCCTCTAACAGGGGATACAGATGAGTTATTCCATACATTGTGAAACAGCTCTGCTTTGTATCCTAGGCTTTGTAGACTTTGTATAGCTTATTGTAATATGCTACCAAAAGCCATACCTCATCAATTCCTATATCCTAGGTTGGCTTTGCCTAGGCAATGTGAAACCAAGGATATCCTGCTCAATGCATTTCCTAAAAATTCCTCTTCATCTAAAATATAATTTGCCTGTTTATAGGAGAGTGATAATTAGCAGCTTTGTAAAAAAAATTAGGTTGGGTTATCTGCTTTCATTCCTTTCAGTAGCACCTTCCATCAGTTAATCAAAAAATAAAGACATTAAAGGCCATGTGTATTACCTTCTTCTCCAACCATTCAGCATGTCAGTGGTCAATTTTGTATAAATTCTATGATTAGGCAAAAAAGAAAGCTACTACCTTTGATAAAGGATAAAAAAATTTATGTATTCAGCAAACAGAAACAAGGAAAGAAAAATTATATTAAATGTTTTAATACCTATGTTTATTTAAGGATAAAAAAATCTATGTATTCAGCAAACAGAAACAAGGAAAGAAGATTATATTAAATGTTTTAATCCCTATGTTTATTTAATTAAATTTAAAAGAAATAAAATGGTTATAGATTACATTAAATATTTGATAAGATTTTCAATATCCATGATGCAAACATATAGAGTGATGTCACATTCTTATTAAATCATTATAATTTGCAGACAACAACAAAAATGTAATTTATAGAGTAACTCTGGCAATTGAGTTAGATAGTCTGAGGAAATGATTCAAGGGAAAAAAATTTCCAAGTACCAGACAGGCACTTAATTTGTAGAAGCAATTAAGAAGTTAATCAGACCTCATCCTCTCATTCATATTCCACAGACCTTGAAAATGTGCAATTTGCATTCCTTATTGAATAATAGTAAAATGTTTACATTTCCCTTGCCAGTGTATAGAGCTGGCGTCATAGATAAGCAACTGGTGCAGTCACACAAAACCCAAATGTAGAAAGAGTTTAATGCTCTGTGGTTGCCATCTTGAAATTCACAATAATTTTATCTTTGAATGTGTACTTTGTATGTGAAGTCAGATGAGACAAGGAAGCATATGCTGGGGCTTGGAGTCTGGGCTAACACATGGCTATTCCACATTGCCTCCCTCCACTCTTGGGTCTGGTTCTCAGCTGCCTATTTCCTGACTTTTGGTGCTCCACACTCTGCCCAGCTCCCCGCTCCATCAGCAGCCGGTGACTCTGCCACTCTGCCCCAACTCGAGTCTGGGTGTGGGCTTAGGGAAAGTTGGAACCATCTTGGTGGGGAGCAAGGGAGTATCTGGCAGCACCACCGCACATTTGTCAGAAGAATAGATGGGAGCCTCTTGTCTACACCCACAGCAGGTACCAATTGTCTGCATAACACAATGTAATAATCACACGAAGCAGTTGCCAAGTTGAAGGCTGTCCTTCAGAATGACAACAAAAATAACGTTGGGATTATCAAAACCTGAAAGCTTGGTTAAGAGACTCCAAAATTCTAAAATGCAGGCCTCAGAGGTGTTATCTAGCTGGTAATAGTATCTGTGGAGACCAGAGGAAGGGCTTAATAGAGATGAGATTCAGGTCAGGGCAAGGGCCATTGCTATGGGGAAGCTTATAGGACCAGCAAGTAAATTGGAAGAAGCAAGTCATTTTCTCTTTTTGGTCTTCAGGTCTCCATCTGAAGCCACCAAATAGGAAAATCTAATGGGGAAACCTCTGTCAAAGGAGAAAGGTGCTGTGAGCTTTGGGATGAACAAAGCCTTCATCTCTAAACTATCTGTAGCCTCAGTGATCTTACTCACACTTGCAATGATTGGTGTAATGTTTCATTAACTTTTGCTAGTGGACGTGGAAGTATTAACAGGTGACCTATAAATAGATTGTCCCATACCAAAGTTATAAGAACAAACTAATTTCTCCATAATAATTAGGACCAGTTTTACCCACCCACAAAATAACCTGCTTCTTTGCCTTTGACCAGTAATACAGGAGACTAAAATTAATAAGTGTGCCTCTTAACTTCAGGTTGAATGTACATCTTATAATTAGTGACATAAATGAGGCTTCCATAATCCATTCCAAAAATGTGTATATATGGCAAACCATTTGAATATCACAAAGTTAAGCCCATTGATAAACTCTTTGTTCTGTTAAATAGTATGTAATTATTTAGATCTGAATCTTGCGTTAGTTTTCTTTTTTTTTTTTTAATGGTCTAGATATAAATTTTATCAGCTAAAGTCTTATTGTTAAAAATGTTTTGATTTTCATATTGTTTTATTATTATAGTAGCTATGTTTGCCATTTGACTGTGTATTTCTGTATTCATCCATTCTTATACTGCTATAAAGAACTAAGACTGGGTGATTTATGAAACAAAGGGTTTTAATTGACTCACAGTTCCACAGACTTATCAGGAAGCATGACTGAGAGGCCTTAAGAAACTTACAATCATGGCAGAAGGCAAAGGAGAAGCAAGCATGTCTTACCATGGTGGAGCAGCAGAAAGAGAGAGATTGAGGGGAAAGTGCCGCACACTTTTAAACCATCAGATCTTGTGAGAACTCACTCACTATCACGGGAACAGCAAAGGGGAAACCAGCCCCCATGATCCAATCACCTCACACCAAGTCCCTCCTCCAATTCAACATGAGATTTTTGCAGGGACACAAATCCAAAGCGTATAGACGTCCTGCTCTGTTGCCAACCTGGAGTGCAGTGGCACAATCTTGGCTCACTGCAACCTCTGCTGCGTGGGTTCAAGCGATTCCCCTGCCTCAGCCTGGGGAGTAGCTGGTACTACAGGCACCTCCCATCAGGCTCGGCTAATTTTTTGTATTTTAGTAGAGAAGGGGTTTCGCCATGTTGGCCAGGCTGATCTCCATCTCCTCACCTCGTAATCCACCCACTCGTCATCCCAAAGTGCTGGGATTATAGGCCTGAGCCACCACGCCTGGCCTTTATTTACTGCTTAAAATTATTAATCTTGGTTATTTAAGTATCATGTTAAAAATACTTTATACCTACTGATATGAATTTGAATCTGTCTCCACCCAAATCTCATGTTCAATTGTAACGCCCATGTTGGAGGTGGGGCTTGGTAGGAGGTGGTTGGATCATGGTGGTGGATGTTTTAGGAATGATTTAGCACCATCCCTTTGGTGCTGTTTTCATAACAGAGTTGTCACAAGATCTGGTTGTTTAAAAGTGTATGGCACCTTCCTCCTCTCTTGGTCCTGCTCCTGCTACAGATGATGGCTGCCCCCACTTTGCCTTCTGTCATGAGGGAAAGCTCCCTGAGACTTTGCCAGAAGCTGATACTGCCATGCTTCCTGATAGAGCCTGCAGAACCATGAGCTAACCAAACCTTTTGTCTTACATTATAAATTACCCATTCTCACGCAGTCTCAGGTGTTTCTTTATAGCAGTGTGAGAACAGATGAATATACCAACCTTATCTCTCATAATTTTTCATTTATTTACCCTAACAATAACTATTTTTTCTTTTAACCAAATACTGATAATGCATAATTTTATAATTCAGATATCTATAGTTTTAATATTTTAATTAAATATTTTAATATTTTGATATTGACAAAACAAATATAATTTTAAATTATAAGCCACTGCCAGTACTTGTAGATAAAACTAAAGGATCTCTCAAGAATTTAGAAGTTAGGAGAGAGATTTGCTTTCTAAGTGAGATCTATAATATCAGCAAAACAATGTATTAGTATGATTGCTGGGCCACAGTGTAGTATTAAATACTATAAGTGACTCTTTTATATAAACCTCAGAGCACAAAATTCAAATTCAAAACTCTTCAAATACCACATTCTACACATCTACTTTGGATCACTCATGATTGGGAAAATTTAGCTCAGTTATAGGTAAAGTAGTAGCAATGGAACCCAAATAGCTTTATCTAATTTTCTTTAATCTTATTAAATAATGAAAAAGAACACTCCTCATAAAAATCTTAATTAATGGAAGGGACATATTTTTGTAGTACATTTGATAAACAGTAAAGTGATCTGTCAAATATAAATGACTCTCTGCTCAAGTCTTCCCAGATCTCTCACTATTGGTCTCATAACAAAATGCTTTTATTTTCATTGAGTGAATTTATTGGGCTGTCATATTATCTCTGTTGAGGCAAGGTCTTTGGTTATTCAATTTTAAAAAGATAAACTATCTAAAGAATTCACCATCAGTTCCCTAAAAAGTCACAGATATAGGACAGAGAGTTCATACATACCCAAACCCAGTTTGGACTATTATTCACATCTTACATTAGTATGGTATATTTCCCATAATTATTGAACAAAAACTGATATATGACATTCACTAGCATCCATATTTTATTCAGATTTTGTTAGTTTTTCCCTGCTATTCTTTTTCTTATTCAGGATTTCATCCAGAATATCACATTACTTTTATTTATTGTGCTCCTCTCTGCTGTGATAAATTGTCAGACTTGTTTTTGATGACCTTGACAGTTTTGAGTATTATCAGTTGAACTGCTTTTAGAATGTTCCTCCATTGAGAAGGATCTGATGTTTTTCTCATGGTTAGACTGGGGTTATGGGTTTGGGTGAGGAAAACCATACAAATAGTGTGCTATTTCATGATATCATATAAAGGAAACATACTTTTAGTGTGCATTAGCACTTTTATTGTTAATCTTCATCAACTAGCTAAAGTGGTGTAAGTGGTGTTTTTCAGATTTCTTTAGTATAAAGTTACTCTTTCTCCTCACTGTCCATTCTGGACTGTTTGAAACAGTCACTATGTAGAGTTCATAAGAGTACAATGTAGGTATGCAATAATAGCATATTTCCAATTTTTCTTTTCTGTCACTTGTGACATTTCACTTATTCATAAGTAAAAAATCATTTGACACATTATTATGATTAATTTAAAGTTATCTTTTAGATCACTTAGGAATAAGTTAACATAAATAATATGATATCTTTATTTAATCCTTCTCTGATGCTCTTTGTAATCCTTCTCTGATATTCTTTGGTTCTTGCTTCAGAGCCAAGTTTCAAAACTGTATTATTTCATTTTTTCTTAAATTCTTTAACCAATATTTTAGTACACATCTGCTCATGATGAATTACCTCAGCTTTCAATTGTGAATGTCTTTATTCTTTTGAAACTTTGAAGGATAATTTTGCTGTATACAGAATTTCAGGTTGGTGTTTTCATTCATTATTTTATTTCTGGCAAAACTTTAAAATTTGACTCTACTTTCCTTTCTCTTGCATGGATTCTGACAAGAAGTCTGCCGTAACTCTTATTCTTTCTCTTCTATAAGTAAGGTAGTTTCCCATTCACCACCTCAGCCTCTTTTGAGATTTTCTCTTTGCCTCTGGTATTCTGAAGTTATATTTTGTTACTAGCTATGTTTCTTTTCTTTTTTATTTTGCTGGTTGTTCTCTAAGCTTCCTGGATCTGTGGATTGATATCTGTCATTAATTTTAAAAAGTTTTCATTCATTATTACTTTAAATATGACTTCATCTTCTTTCGCTCTTTTTTTCTGTTTTTGCCTCTCTGTCTCTTAGTTTTTTTTATTCTCATCTGATATTCTAATTGCAGCTATGCTACTCCTTTTGATACCATTTATTGGATATTGTTTATTATTATTGCTTTTCATGTGGGAATGTTTCCATTTACATATCTTCTGGCTCACTAATTCTTTCTTCAGACATGTCATGTCTACTGATGAGCTTTTCAAAGGTTTGTCTCATTTTTGCTATGTTTTTGAGTTCTAGGACATCTTTTTTTGAGATGAAGTCTCCTTCTATTTCCTAGGTCAGAGTGCAGTGGCATATTATTGGCTCACAGCAACCTCGGCCTCCCAGGTTCAAGCAAGTTTCCTTCATCAGCCTCCCTAGTAACTGGGACTACAGGTATGTACCACCACATCCAGCTAATTTTTGTATTTTTAGTACAGATGGGGTTTCACCATGTTGACCAAGCTGGTCATGAACTCCTGGCCTCAGGTGATTTGCCTGCCTTGATGTCCTAAAATGCTGGGATTACAGGCATGAGTTATAGGACTTTATTTATTTATTTATCTATTATAATTTCTATCTCTCTGCTCACATCATCCATATGTTTTCTCTCATTAAATTTTTTCCCATTATTTCTTTTAACATAATAATTATAGTTATCCTTCATTATCCATCTTATAATTTCAATATCTGTGTAATATCTGAGTCTGGTTATCAGAGTTGCTTTTCTCTTCAGATAATATTTTTTCTTGTGTTTTACCAAGCTTTGCAATTTTCTCCAAAAGCCTGGACATGATGTATTGAGTAATGGGGACTGACATAAATAGGCATTTAGGATGAAGTTTTATGTTAATCTGGGTAGGAGCTGGATTGGGTTAAAAGTCTTTTTGTGGCTGTATTTGAGGTGCTAAAATCTTTAATTCTGCTAGCGTTCTTTTTTGGGTTTTCTAATGATTTCTTCTCAGACAGAGCTGTGTCTTTTTGCTCTTTTACCTACAATTCACTGTTATTATACTGGTGTCTTATTCTAGTTGGCTGTGAGGTGTGTAAGTGTGTGTGGGGGGTGCTCTATAATTATAAAATTAAATTTCAGTATTTTGATGAGCCTCCACAAGTGTTTCACTTGAGATACAATTTCCTGCCTTATCCCTAAGGCTGCTTTCATTTCCTCACCACAGTGTTTGCAATTTATTTCATTTAAGTCCTTCCCCATCTTGACTATGTTTCCCTCGATGTCTTTCAAAACTTTCTGCAAAATGCTATTCATTTAATAGAAAATAATACAAAATAATGAAGAGATCCAGAACCACAGTATAAATGGTAATTCCTGATAAAGAGCTGCTTCAGTTTTGGATAAATGATTTTCACCATCCTTAAGAATTCCAAGCCAAGGTAGTACATTAGAAATAATGTCTCTGAAAGCCCCAGTTCTGTTCTATCAATTAGCAGATTTGTATGAACTATTAAATATTATGGCAGATTGCTATGGGTATTTTTCTAACACTAAGTCATGTTTCAATGGATGTACCACACTCTTAAATTCTTTTTCTTACCATTGCACAGAAACCTGCACTCAAGCAGGGCTCTCAAATGAACAACCAGAATCAATGCTGCAGTTTCTTATTTCACAAAATTAAAATTATCAGTCACTTTTAAGATATACATATGTTTGTAATATTTACAATGTCACTAAATCTCAAATACCAAATAAAAATGTAACAATTCTAACAGAGGACAAAAGACTCATGACTATTTTATTCATAATTGCATTATCTCCAACATTTTTCAATTATTGATACATCAGTGAATTTTCCAAATACATATGACTTAGAAATTCATTTTAAATGGAGGTGCAAAGAACCTAAACTATAGATACATAAAGTAGTGAGATCAATAATATTATAAAACACAAATTCTACATGAGAAGGATATTGAGATTATATAGGTCTTTTTTAAATGAGGGGGAATTGTTTTGGAAAAAGGTACCTGGATCTTCCAAAGTTAATTCAGGAAGATAGCAACACCCCATGACATTCTTATCCACTTCTATTTGATACAGTGGTTAACATATCAAACAGAATGTGATACCATTTTGATCTCATTTGGGAAATTTATCTTTTATATAGATTATCAGGATATCTGGGGCTTTATTAAGTCTGAAAGTTTGTCTATAACCCACTCATAAAAGAATTAGGTTTTATTTCTGGCCTGGGGTTTTAAGGTAAGTGATCTGTTTTTAAATTTTCTTTTTTTTTTCTACTCAGTCTTTCAAATAGACTGTGTTCAGTTGTCACTTCAGGATATATTTTTGTCTTATTTTATAAGTGGTCAGTCAATCATGGTGATCCAATTCAGTGACCACTCTCAATATAGGTTGAACCAGCATGAAGTGTCCAATGTAGTGTTAAGCCAGCAGTAGATATGATATCAGTAGATTTTGATGCTGTTCTGTAGGAGGCTAATGTCACTCTTCAATCACAGAGTTTAGAAGGCTATGCAATATTTCCCTGTGAGATGGCAGGTTTTTGTCAGTTTGTTGCAACCATTTTGAAAATCAGGCTGCTATATAGCCTTGCATGACTTTGCTGATTAGAATGTGTCAGTCATCTGTTTTCAACGTTCCTTCTGCATTTTTCTGAGAGGCTAACAGCATGAGTAAAAGCAAAACCAGTATCTCCATTTTCTTTCATACCAGCCAAATATAAGTTCCTTGGGCTCCTCTGTCAAATTTTCACGGTAGCCTCTATAAAAGGCATTTGACCAAATGAGTCACACCAGTAGTGAAATCACTCTCATCAGCCCAGGCACAGCAGCATTTCTGGTCAAGTCCATTACAGGGACAATGAGCGGAAAAGGCATTTTTTTCGATTGGCAAGAAGTTTAACCTCACACAAACCTTCATTTGCCCCCAACAAGAAAGAGATTTATCCCCTGTCTAATGTTACAGTGTTTTGCCAACAGACTATAATTTGTTTGGTCCCTTCACCCAAGCACCAAGATCTTCATTTTACAGTCTAGTTAAAATTTACCAATTAAGGGTCATAATTTAGTGCAAGGGCAAGTGTGTCTGAAAAGGTATTACTGACCCTTTGTGTTTACAGTGCAGTCCTATAAACCTTGATTACTCTATTTAACAGAAAAGAGACAAATTGATTCATCTGTGACCACTAGGACTTGAACTATCTAATGGGTATTAATGTCTCTTGTATCCCCTAACCAATTAGATTTTTCTTTCGGCTAATTAATTTTTATAGGGCTCATAAAACCTTACTCTGGGGATTGTAGGCAAGTTTATATCAAAATACATTAGAAGACAGGGAATAAAATCAAGGCATGTTGAGTTGAGCTTATATATCCCAAATTATTTCTTATTCACAGTGTATTCATTTATATAATTCAATGAAATATATGTTTAAAATATTTCCATACCAAGGTAAAATTTCCCTTACATTGACAATAACCTCTCCCATCCAGGGTACTCATTAATTAATCGATTTGGCTGAAGGATGCATACTTTCCCATTCTGAGCACCCTGGAATGTTCTTTCTCATAAGCTGGACATCTGATGTTTTTATCTAGTGGAAGGTCAATTTGCAACTTGATTGATGAAGTAAATATTGTATAGGACATCAAAACAATCCCAAACATCACTATGAAATAAGTTTATTTGACAAAATATAATAACAAAATAAAACAAAAACAATATATTGAAGAGAACCATAGCCTATCTGGGGTCCTTGTTAAAGAGAATTTTTTCCTATCTCTCTAGTAAACACATTTCAACTTCCCTAAGTATTGTAAACAGAGTTAATGTAGGGGAGCAAATACACCTAAAGGTCTCAGCTGGGTTCCTTCTGTTGGTTGTAATCTCTGCACTATTAGAAATTATATCACATTGTTAAGAGGATTTGTATAATAGTAATTCAGGGTTAAACAGGTAAGAGGAGTTCTTATTCTATTTTTGTTTTTAACCATTGCACAGCTATGCGTCTGCACTGCAGCTCTATGGCCTCAGAAGACTAATACAATATTGCTTCTTAACAATTGTTATATGGCCAAGGCCTTGCTGCTGTGATGTCCCAGATGAGGGCTAAGTGAGGGGTAGGTAAAGGATGCTCCCTGGACACCTGGCTAGTGCAGCAAATGGAGAGTGTTACCATTGCCTGAGATAAGAGTAAGACACCTAACCTTAGTATCATTGGAGAAGAAAATGACATGGCAAGTTTTGTATATGCAGATTTTGAGGTGAAATTAGCAAAGCTAAATATTCAGTAGGTCAGCTTGTGTTACATATTTGAGAGCTATGAATATATGCATACTGGTTGAAATTGTAGAAATGAATGAAGTTCTACAGGAAGATTGTGTAGAGTAAGAATAGAATGTTTTGTTTTTGACTTAGTGTAGCTTTTCCTAACCAGGTCCTGTGAGACGAGTACATCTTAAGGTTTAAGACAGTCACTTTACACAATGAACTAATCTCCTATGTAACTACAATGGTATTAGCTATGTATCAACCTTGTGAGAACTTAGAAAATGTTGACACAAATAATTTAGAATTAATGCCATGACAACTTACATAAAATATAAAGGAAACCCTTCAACAATGTAATTCTAAATATCACTATCTATTTTCCTACTAACTGACAGAATTCACTTCTCTGTTTTATTTATTTATTTATTTATTTATTTATTTAAAACAACGCTTCACCTTTGTTGCCCAGGCTTGACAGCAATGGCGCGAGATCTCAGCTTATTGCAATCTCTGCCTCCTGAGTTCAAGTGATTCTTCTGCCTTAGCCTCTCAAGTAGCTGAGATTATAGGTGCCTGCCACCACACCCAGCTATTTTTTTGCAGTTTTAGTATAGATTGGGTTTCACCACGTTGGCCAGGCTGGTCTTGAACTCCTGACCTCAGATGATCTAACTGCCTCGGCCTCCCAAAGTGCTGGGATTACAGGACTGAATCACTGCACCCAGCCTCTGTGTATATTTTAAACCCCACAATATACTTTTTGTCTTAAACATGCAAACATCTTTTAAATAAATGAGGAAAATAAATGGTATTTTATATTTATGCATATTCACTGTCACGCATGTCTTTTAATATTTATTTACCCTACATTCACATGTCCATCAGGTTCCATTTCCTTTCATTTTAAAAAACTCTCTAGAACATTTGTTTTAGTGAGGATCAACTGGCTTCAAATCCTCTCAGATTTGGTCTATCTGAAAATGCCTCCGTTTACTTGCATTTTTGAAGGGTATTTTCATTAATTATAGAATTCTGAGTTTTTTCTCTCATTGCTCAGTGCTTTATGTTTTTCCATTAACCTCTCAGAAGTAAACCATCATTCCTTTAGTTGTTTTTAGCCCTCTTGAGGTGTTTTCAAAAACTTTCTTATGATTTTATGTTCAGTGTTCAGTATTAATGTGTCTAGACATGGGATTCTCTGTATTTAAAATGTTTACAGTTAAGCAATCTGGAAAATTTAGCTTTGATGTTTTAATTTTAAATTTTGGTAACATTTTGACTTCATTTTATTAAATCATTTTCTCCCTTTGCCTCTGTCCCTGTCTCTCTCTCTTTCCCTGCTTCTCTCTCGCCCTTTCTTTCAATACTGAGTGTCGCTGATGCTCTGTTTCTTTATTTTTGACTATTTTCTCCTATTCCTGCCAATCACAATTCCTACCAATATATCCTGAAGTTTATTGACTCTTATTTCTGTTATCTCCAAGCTGCTATGACGTCTACACAGCAAAATTTAAATATCAGATACTGTGCTTTTTATTTATATACGTTCCATTTGGTTCTTTTATATATTATTAATTGCTGTTTTTACTTCGTCTAAAATTACATTGCTAAAGTTACTGATCGACCTTGTTTTGACCCCTTCAGTGCAATTTTAATTTTTGTTGGAACTTGCGTCTTTTTTCACTTTTTCTTTTTTCACTGTTTTTAGTCACTTTTTCTTATCTAAGGGTGTAAGTCCTTACTGCTAAGGCATGACCTTTCTGAGGTTTCTGCTGAATGTCCGGTAACATAGTGAGGTCTCTCTAGCCAGGTTGGGACAGGATCCCTGCACCTCCCAGACCTGCATGGCCTCTGACACCTCTGCTTGGCTTCCAGTCCCTCGGAAATAACTCATCCAAAAGCTCCGTGGACATTCACCCTGCCTACATGTAGTTAATTCCTCAGCCAGGAACCCATGGTCACCCTTGCCTACCCTCTGGGGCTTCAGCACCATGTAGTCATGTGCTCTCTCATATCCTGCCCATAAATTCCAGCTCCAGCAGCACCAAGGTCCGGATCTCTATCTTTCCCGTTCGGCAAAACCGTGTATGACCTTCAAGCACAACACCGCAGCTCACAGAGAGCCTGTGCGTCTTTTTCTTCTTTGAAGGATCACAGTCCTGATCTGCATGTGATCTAGTGTCTGAAAATAGTTTTGACATTCTGTTTCTAGATTTATGGTTGATCTGTTGGGAGGGAAAATTTGGGTACGTTATTCCAGTTGCACATTCATATCTCTTGTAAAGTTTATTTTTTTTCTACATGGATTTTGTAATTTGAAGATTTGAGTTGCAATCCGTGATGAAGATTGGGAAATTCTTAGTTATTATTGTAAACACATACAAGTCCTGCTGCTCACTGCCTGAGAAGCCTATTAAAAGGTATGGATTGGTGAAGGGAAAGCAGCTTTGTTAATCAAACAGCAGTTGGGAAATGGCCAGGCTCATGCCTCCAAAACACAATTTCCAGTGAGTTTAAGAAAGGAAACTAAGCATGAGAAACACACCAGAATGGAGCAGGATACAGGGTCTACATGTCTCGCTTCAGTAACCATCTTGAGTTAGTGTCCATCTGAAGTACAGGCTCACACCATCTCAGCAATGACTGGGCTGTCGATTAACTGACTTGAGGTGATCTCTAAATGGCAGGGAATTCCTCAGCTGAGTCTCTAGGCCTGGTTCATTTCAAGATTAACCCCTGGAATTTCTAAGCAAGCAAATAATTAGATAAGGAAGCACAATGCCAGGAGTGTCTGGTGGGAAGGGAAGGGAAGAATTTTGACGTACATCTCAAGGCTAAGACAAGAGAAGCAGAAAAATGTTTAAAAATCCATTTTGGGGGCTGAGCACAGTGGCTCATGGTAATCTCAGCACTTTGGGAGGCCGAGGTGGGCAGTTCACGAGGTCAAGAGTTCAAGACCATCCTGGCTAACATGGTGAAACCCCATCTCTACTAAAAATACAAAAAAAATTTAGCTGGGCATGGTGGCACATACCTGCAGTCCCAGCTACTTGGGAGGCTGAGGCCGAAGAATTGCTTGAACCCAGGAGGCGGAGATTGCAGTGAGCCAAGATTGTACCACTGCACTCCAGCCTGGGTGACAGTGCGAGACTCCATCTCAAAAAAAAAAAAAAAAGAAAGAAAATCCACTTTGAATCTAAACTGCCTGGTTACATATGTCATCAAATATTATTATTTCTGTTCCAGATTTTTATGCTCTCTCAGAATATGGTTAATATTAGATTTGCCTCACTTTCTACTGTTTCTTACCCTGTCTTCTGAAGTTTTCACTGGTTTGCCCTTGTTGCATTATTTGTGTTGAATTAAGAAGAATCTTTTAGCTTGTCAATTTTATTTTCAAATTTGTATGGGGGCCATTTTCATCATGAATGCATATCTATTTTTTTCAAACCAGTTATATATTCTTTATATTTTCCAGTTTTGAGCTAAAATTGTGAATATTCTTTTATCTTCTTGAAGTTAAACTGAAACAGAATTATATTTATATCATTGTCTGGGTCTTAGCATTCCAAATATCAGAAAGCAACTTTTGTTTCCCTGGACATGGAGTCTGTCAGACCCTCTTCAAACTCTTAGTCGTCTTTCAAAATAGGCAAAGGACTCCACAACAAACGTGGCTCCAAATACCAAGTTCCTTTTTTGGTGTGTTTCTGTGTTCTATCACTGATGGTTGGTTCAATATATAAATAAGATTTTTTCCAGGCATCTTTATGTAGTGCCTCATATACATTTTATTCATGAATACAGCTATTATGTTTACTATATTTTAAGTGTTTATTTAATGGACAAATGAACTGATGTCATGCAGAAATATATAGTAAAACAATGGCACAAAAGTATATGAAAATGTTCTCAATACAATTAGAAGTAGGAGAAATACAAAATAAAACTACACTGAAACACCACTGCATACCCTCTGAATTAATTTAAAAACATTACAGAATACCAGTAAGCATATGAAGCTACAGGAACTCATCTGTGTTGTTATTGTTTAAAATTCTATGTGTTTGATTTTTAATGATATTGAAAATATATATTTTTATATTTATTTTCTAATTGTATGTATATAATTAATATATATTCAATTGATTTTTGTCTGTTGTATGAAATTAACATTAATTCTAAATGTTTAAGTTATTTTTGATTTTGTGCATATGTAATCATGTAGCTGCTAATATTAATTTCGTATTTTTTTCTTTCTGAGGTTAAGACATTTTTTCTGAGATTTATAAATAAATAGAATTGTTGATATGGACAACTTTTTTTGTTGTCTCTGCACTAGTATGGAAAGACAGAAACAATATAATATTTTTATTTAATTTTCTTACCATTAAGAAAATACTGATTAACAAATGTTGAATTTTGTCAAGTAATATTTTCTGTACTTTTTAAGACGAATCAAGTTCTTCCTTTGATTTTAACATAATAATACATTTAAACACATTAGCACATTTGGTATTAACACACTAATATGTGATAGTAAGGTAAATCATATTGATTTAATTTCAGATGTTGAAACCTTGTATTTGTAAACCAAACTCCACTTCTCTATTACATTTTATTTCTTCTGTATATTGTTACATTTCTTTTGCAACTATCTTCTGTTTGTGATATTTTACAACATTGTTTGGATCTGTGTTCATGAAAGATACTAACCTTTAATTTTCCTGAACTTTAATATTCTTGTCTGATTTTACAATCTTTATTTTGCTGTTTCATAAAATGAGTCAGAAAGTTTTCCCTCTTTTCTATTACCTGGAAGACTTATATAAGATCATGATTTAGTTTTGAAAATTGTTTTGATAGTCCCTAGTGAACATACTCGGACCTAGAGTTTTCTTTGTGAAATTTAAAACCTGGTAAGTAACTATTTATATTTTTAATTTATTTTTGATTGGGTGTCTATTTTCCACAAAAAATGTCCATTTCATGTAATTAGAAAACATGTTATAATAAAAGTAGAAACACCCCAAATATTGCTCATCTGGTGAATTGATAATCTAAAGTATATTCATACAGTGGAAATGACTGAGAAATTTAAAAAGGCTAAATCATTGATATTTGCAACAACTTGGGAGAATCTTAACTGCTCGAAGGCAAGAAAAAGAAGTCATCCTCAAAGCCTGCATACAGTAGGATTTTATTTTTATGACATTCTGGAAAAGATAAAACTGTAAGGAGAATATTTTTGAATGACTGACATTGGAAGGAGGTTTCATACAAGAATTTCAGAGACTGATGAAATTGTTCTTTGTACTGGTTTTGGTCATGATTACATGATGATATACATTTTTTAAACCTCAGAATATTATATATTGCAAAAGGGTATATTTTTCTGTATGTAAATGATATTTTTAATATAAAAAGTACAAAGAAACAAAAACCTGATGCTTTGAAGTTATGCTTAACATCTTGTCAACTGTAGCATCTGTCCCAATATTTCCTTTTCTTCATTTTTTATCAGTCATCTATGACACCTCTCTTCTTATTGTAATTTGGGTTAAGTAATATATGTGACACTTGAGCATTATGAGGCCAATGATGATTATAAAAACTGTGAAGTTGCCTGGCTTTATTTTGTTTCTTTGGAAATCTTAAGAAAAGGAAATGACAGGTTTAGGTCAGCCAACTCTCAAGCCATAACATGCTCTAAAAACCAGAGGAGTTCTTAGTAGTATTTAAGGTGACGTAAAACTCTTATAGCCTCAGGACTGACTGTGGTGAAAATCAGGCTAGGAATCAAATGTCAGAGGAAAACTAATAGGATATCGAATGCTAAGCCATGATATATATCCTAGGTCAAAAATAGTGTCATGATTGGTATGAACACATAGCCTTATTCTGGTATGTGAAAATTTGGATAGCAAAGTGTGAGAATTTTGAATGCACAGGTTTTCTTGAAACTTCTGTTTAAGTAGCTACTTTATTTCATTGTGAACAAGAGCAGGTTCCCCTTATCTGAAAACCTTTCAAAGATCACATTTGAAGCAGTTGCCTTATCAAATGACACTTGTCCTCTTCCTTTCTCCTATATACTAGAGATAGTAATTTACATTGTTCTTAGACCAACTGTTCTGTGAGGAGACGTAGAGAAGACAGCCTCGGTGTTCTGAGTAGTTGGGACTACAGGCAAGTGCCACCATGGCCAGGTAATTTTTTTTTTTAGTAGAGATGGGGTTACACCATATTGGCCAGGCTGGTCTCAAACTCCTGACCTTGTGATCTGCCCACCTCGGCCTCCCAACGTGCTATGATTACAAGCATGAGTCACCATGCCCGGCCCACTCTGTTTTGTTTTGTTTTGTTAATGGGGATACCAAGCGGCCACTGACACGACTTAGCATCCCCATTCTCCTTAGATCTTCTGCATCACGTGCCCAAGTTGCAGAGTAGATTTCACAGCCACCTGAACCTCCTTCAGTAGCCTTTCTCCTTTGAGATCTACTAAAACACATCTAAATCTAAGGTCTGCCTCTTATTAATTGCGAGACACTGAAAAATTCACCATGTCTCCTCAAGGCTCTGATTTCTGAATTATAAACATGACGAAGAAGAATGTCCTACCTTCTAAAATTATTGGGAAGGAAACTATATGCATAATATTTAAATGTGACATTTTACTGCTAACATAGTCTATAACAGTTTAAATTAAACTATGAAAAAAATTAAGACTTGTCTCCTTGGAGTCTAATTACTAAATCCAGTTGATATTTTTCAGGACATATTTATTCAGTTCACCTTTCAATAATTTCTTCTTATCATGGATCCTTCTTCATTTTTTAAGGTCACATTTTTCCTTTAATGTTACCTAAAGCATTTTGTTTCCTAGTTTTCCTTTTTCTCAAGAAAGTTATTTATAAAATAATGGTAAGATTGTGATTTTTGGTCTTATTCTTTTTTCGTAGCCCTTCCTTCTCACACACATAGAAAGAAGATACCTCTAAGGTTTCTGTCTGTGACCTTGTTCAAGTCTAAATCTACATTCTTTAACTTTAGATGATTTAATATATGGTCAACATCTTACTTTTTGCCTATATGTTGATGACCTCCAAATTTATATTTCTATTCCAAATGCCTCTTCCCAGAAGAAGACTCATATGTCATTCAAGATCTTGCAACATTTTCTTACATACTTCTCACAGCTTTAAACACAATTAGTGAATTTAATTATTTCCACTGTTTCACCTGTATCAGATTATATGAAAACTTGCATTATTTTTATCTTTCTAAATCAAATATCCTTTCTTATCTGTGGTGTCAAAACTTAAAACTCAGCCCTTCTGAGGACTCTCCGTCTCCAAGGCCTGATAAAGTTCAGAGGAAATAAATTTTCCAGAACCTGTGGCTCAGTCCTGTAATCTCAGCTTACATTGTGCCGCCCTGCAGGGACATTTATTGTCTGAGGACTGGGGTTTCTATGCAGGTGGCTGCTTTGGCTGTTTCTGTGTTATATCTGAATACAAGGAGCTTTGGGAATTTGGCAGTGCCTGGTCGAGCCAGTCTTCCCGGACCACAACCTGCCACCGTTCCCCGCCAAGATCCTGGATGTTTTACATCATCTTTAAAAAGAAATGTTTATAAAAACCTTAACACCAACACATTTGAAAACACAATCTCCTTCCTATTTCGGCTCTTGAGGGCTCTCTCTTCAACCTTATTGGCAGTTTCTGCCTCATTCTGCCAATCACTTTCTTTTACAGCTTCCAACTCTGTAAAATTCTGCATAGTCTCCCGACCCACCCTCCTTAATTCTTTGGAGTGGGAGGAGTTGAATAAGAATTGAAATGTTATCTTTTTTATTTTCCTTATAACACATCTTGTTTCATCAGTATATAATGTGGCTATTAACTTAATCAGTCACATGTGAGACCTTAAGGATCCTTTGAGGTTTTTCCTTCTCAGATAATCAATTCTTAATGTTTCTGACTTTAGATTCTCTCAAATCCGTCCTCTGCTCACTGTCTTTACTGCCATTCACTTAGCAAAAGGCCGCATTATTATGCCCTTACTTACCTCCCTGCCTCCAGCCTCAATTCCCTTTAATCAATGTTCTAAGCTCTTGATGGAGCAATATTTCTAAAATACAGATCTCATCTTGCTACTACCTACATCACACCCACCTACTTTAAACCACTTATTGAATTTTTAAAAATTTTCCCTTTGCCTAGAATTTAACTAATTACCTAGTTAATGATAGTTCCTATGTACTGTAGGGTCCCTCAGTGCCAAGTATGAGTACAGGCTGTATATTCTGTGTCTCTTTAGGTCTACTATATCCTTGCGATGTATATTACCCCTTCTGAGATGATGAAACTGAGAATTGGAAAGCTTAATTAATTGGCCCAAGTATCTACCTTGCTACTGATGGAAACAAGACTCCTGTCCAGATCCCTTTGAATCACTTATCATTCACATATAAATCTTCCATATTGATCCACTTCTTTGCCAGTTCCTGTCATATCACCTGTGTTCCAGTCAAAGCAAAGTACTGTTTTTTATCCATTTGTTTGTTTCCCCAAATGCCTGTCAGAATTTTTCACTCTGTTTGTAACGCTGATCATGAGTTCCTTTCTCAGTCCAGTCCAACTTAGGGCAGCAAAAGTGACACCAATGCTAAGAAAATGTCACTGATAAGCAGTGCTCATGTTAAGTGCCCCTTTTCCTTTTATGCACCTAGAAAGTCCTGTGCATGCCACCATCATTGACTCCCTGCTGTTGTCATTTGTTTTCTCTTAAGTATTTTCACAGTAGGAGGGGATCTTGACAGTAAGATGTGTCTTTTTCACTTTTATATAACACCAGAAAAATGACAACTGGTGATAGACAGTGGAAACAAATGAAGACAAGTTTGCTAAGTAAATGAAAAAAATGAGTAAATTAATGCATTTTAATGTTGTTCAGACTATACTGAGCTCTGATTCTTTAGTTACCATGCAGACTGGAGATGACATCCTTCATGAGCCCAGTGATGTGTTTGGATCATGACATTCTTTTTCTGAGTACCTCACTGCCTCTGTTAAGGTTTCTATGTAGGTTGCAAAAGTCCAGAGCTATAATTTCTTCTGTTCTTTTTCTCTTTTGAGCCCCAATGTTCTCAGTTCATTCACTTAAAACCTTCCCTATTTTATTGGAATCATTAATGACTTAGTATTTTAGCTTATTTTTTTTCACTCTAATTTTGAATTAGTCATCTTCTTTGACAAGCTGGATGAACTTTTTAATGAAATTTTAAAATTAAGACAATATTAATTTTCTTGTCAACATAAACTGTCTGTGGTCAGCAGAATTCTAGGATGGCCCCTAAAATTCCTGCCACCTGATGGATACTCTATATGTTCTCTTCTGCTTGAGTGTGGGCAGAACCTCTAAATATAATGGGATAGTAACTCTTGGGATTATGTGGCATTATATAAGACTCCATCCACTACAGCAGACTAGAGAGAGATTCTTCTGCTGGCTTTGGAGAACCAAGTTTCCATGCTGTGATAGGAGCATGTGGATAGAATCTGAAAGCAGACTCTAGGGGCTGGGAATAAACCCTGTCTGACAACTATTCAAAAACAAAAGGGAGGGGGACCTTGGTTCTGCAATCAAAGGAACTGAATTCTATCAGAAACCATGCCAAGTTGAAAAGTGGACTCTGAACTTCAGATCAGACTGTAGTCACTGCCAATGATAAATTCAACTAGAGAGACTCTGGGCAGAAGTCCCTGCTTACCTGTGCAGCACTCCTGAACCATGAAAACTATCATATAATAGACGTGTGTGTTCTAACTGCTATGAAAGTCGTCATCTGTTAAGACACAATAGGAAATGAATGCACTGGTCCTCATTTCTGTCAATAACCCTATGGATATTGCTGGTATCTCACTTTCATGTATCTTAGTTAATAGTGGGACACATTTTTTTGTTATTGTATTGGTCTCTTCCTTTTTCTAATGGAGACTAACCTTAATACTGCTTTTCTGCTGTCTTTTACAGATCTCCATCAAATCTGAGGGGTTTTGCTTAACAATGCTTTACTCTGTTCCACTGGTTGGATACAATACTGTCTGCTTCTAACAAATTGCCACTATTTATCAGCAATCAACACAGACCTAAAATAGAAGGAAAAGAAACCTCCAAGGATTACAGAGGAAAACTTCACTTTCTGACATTCCAATCTGTACTTAAAAGGCAAGCACTGAATTTGTGTGTTGCTGAAGTGTTATTAAATATAATCTTTAATTTGAATAATACAAATAAATATTTGCATAGTTATTAATGCAAATAAATATTTGCATTAATGTTCACATTAATCGTCACAATACAATGAGAAGTCACAAGATATTATCTTCATTATATCATGTATATGATTTCACCAGGGTTATTTAAAGCATAGTAAAAGCTGATCATGGAGTTAATGTCTTTTGCTATATCAGTCCTACACATGTGGCACACCTGCCCTGCTTCCTAAGAAAATGTAATCACTTACTTGTGTATTTTATTTCAAACATCATAGTATTCATAAACTCTTATTGCACCCTCTATCTTTTAAAAAATGCTGCTTCTTTTTCCAAATATTTTTAGAAAAATTTTCAAATATGTAGCATAGTTGAAATAATTTTAGTGTCCATTAATATATCTGTCAAGTGTCTACTGTTGACAAGCTACTTCTTTCTTTTGAGTTTTTACTTACAATAGAAAGCACAGATCTTAAGTGTACATCGTTTCAGTTTTGACAAAGATATGTACCTTTTTAAGACACCCAGAACAAACTGACATGTTGTTCCAGATTATAAATATTAAGATCTTTTGTATAACACCTACAACAATATTCCTCTAGCCTTAAAGTACTTGCTAAACTCAAAATTTGCTTAAACTGTCAATTTTCTTTGTTAACTTGAACCTGAAGAACATACCTTTCCAGCCTTGCTTACCCTGAGGCCATTTACTTTAGAAAACTACTCTGCCTGGCACATCACATTCTCTTTGCCTTGTTCCTTTTACTCCTGATCAACCTGTTTCCCTGAGACATACAAAACCTTTGCTTATGGCCAGAAGGCAGCTGAGTCTTACTTTCACAATGACCCTCCTGCTAACCGTGAATAAAGACCTTCTTTTTGCTGATCCATTCCCGTGGTGCTTTATTTCAGGGCATTTTGACAAGTGAACATAAAGCTCTTTTCTTTAAATCACAAAATGGTACTAAATTACTACATAATTAATTGGAATGCTACTTACAATTAACAAATATAGAGATGGTAAATTGATCAATAGACAGGTCTTATTTTGATATGCATGTTTCTGTTTTGTTTTGCTTTGTTTTGTTGTTTTTGCTTTTATTTCCCATTTGCTTATACTATCTCTTTTATTTAACTAAAAAAATAAAATCTTCTAAGCAGGAAAGAATACAGGAAGAGCATGCACTATACCTAATATGATAGAAATTTGGTGAAAATTGGACTTTAGATACACGCCCTCTTCTATCAGAAGTGAAAATAATCCCCAAATAGGCATTTGAGGGTGAAAAGAAATTGCAAATGAGGAATAAAAAAAGGTGAATAAGTGCATGTGAATCCTAGTGCTTTTAAGAGCCTGGATTAGTTAAGATCCAGTTCATAAAAGTCTAGTTATTTTAAGCAAGAGGTTATTTCTTATAAAAGCTGTGAAATTTTTGAAAGTTCAGTTGGTAGGCTGAACCTCAAAGAATCTTTCTCAGAACATATACAACTGGCTCCAGGCCTCCCTTTATATGTTGAAAGCAAGAAATCATCAGTTGCCTACAATGCTGTGTCAGGGCTTAGAACAAGATACTTCACAATATGGCAACTTAGTCATTGGGAAAACTGCAGAAGCGAGAAGGTTACTCTGACCATCTCCCACTTTTCTCCCTGATGCATGGTCATAAGGAAATTCTTTGGCCTACCTTACCTAATAGTCGGTCATAAGAACCTCATTGTAGGAGGATTGTATCTTATATCCAGAGGCCAAGAAGAATCTGAACTAACAAGTCTTGCTAAGTTCCTCCAAGTTTATTACCAGTAGGTCATACCCTATTTTTGTCCAATCATACTTCTACACAACTGTCCAGCTTTAATCATAAAAATAGTGTTTGCCTTGGATCTTTGCGAATTCACTTCTGAAGGCTCCCAGGTCATATTAAACTTTGATTAAATAAATTTGTTATGCTTTTCTCATGTTAATCTATTTTTGTTATAGGAATGTAAGCCATGAACCTTGACATGGGCAAAGAAAATAAATTCCCTTTTCTCCCCTATAGCTGTCAAGGCAATGGCTTCTTGACATCTTGGAATCCAGAGAATGTATAGCATAGCTCCAATGCAGGGATTAAGAGAATAAATAAGTTGTCACTACAAGCACTTCTGCCCTTGGTACTGCTTCTGCTTCTACACCCATAAATATAGAAAACTCTCTCTCTCTATTTTTTTATTATCTGCCAAACTTGCTTTCTAAAAAACCAGAGTGAACAACAGTTAACTCCTATGAAGGCTAATTGGAGAAAATAGATTTTATTTAGAACTGAAAATGGAAGTACAAACTAGTATGGGAAATAAACCTCTTAGACCACAAATATCTTCAACTAGAAAAAAGCAGGAATGGGTTGAGTGAGCATATTGCCATAAATATGGTAGTCTATTTATGAATAGTTTTCACTTTATTATGTTGCATGTTCTTAAAGTTAATTACATAGTTGTGTCATTTATTGTACATTTAAGATCATATGCAGGAATATTCCATTCTTAACTACAAGTGTCTTTTACAGTTTTGTTTTGAACAGGTCATGTTCACATAATTTAAAATCAATCTGAAATTAAATTGAAGCAGTGGATGGCAAAGCAATAGATATGAAATCGAAATGACTGCTCCTTTTGAAGTTAAAAAGTATATAAATTAAAACACCATTCCAATGAACCGTGTAACAAGAGCTTAACTAGTGCCTGGAAGCAAAAACAATTTCCACTAATTTAATTAGAAAAAAATTACATTAAATAATTGAACAATAATGACCACTGACTTCTTAAAGAGTTTCAGTTATAGTTTTAGAAATCAGGTCATAAGTGGAACTCCAAGCTTCTCCTTTCTTTATAGAGCTAGTTGATGCCAAGTGGCAAAAACTGAGAACAAAGGGGTTAACCCAATTTCAAGTTAGTCTTTGCTGCACTTCCAAATCTCCTTTTGTGGGAAACGAAAGTGAATTGCTTTAAGTAGTTACAGAGTGGAAATAGATCAGAACAGTCCATCTCTGGCCCTGGTAAGAAGATGGTTTAGCTTATTTCTTCTTTGGAACAATATGTCTTGGTTGATTGTCTGTATTTGTTTGAAACAAAAAGAACTACAGATATCTGAAGCAAATGCACCATCATTCAACAAGTAGAGTTATCTCCACGGAAAACTACTTATGGGAGATTTTATGTTAATCACAATGTTAACAGGGTTTATGTTTACTGGAAAATGTTTTTCTGTAAATTAGTACTCCCTGTTTTATGTGCTTCTGTATTGAATACTAACAGGCTAGAAAAAGACACAAAATTGGGCTCTAAGTTAATATGCAGGTTTATAAAGGGAAAATACTAAATAATGTTTCTAAATAGAAAGAAAACCTCTGTTTTGTTTTTGATAATGAGAGGTATTTCATTTCTTATAAAATGCCTCCCTATTGAATAAGGTTGAAAGTACACACAATACCCATATGGTCCCCACAGATCATTTATCATAACTCCTTTCAAATATAACCTCTCTTTCACCTACAAAGAAACATAGACAATAAAGGCCACTCCTTATGTTCAGCAGAGCATATTTAGATGCAATCTACTATGGTGGAGGTTATGGCACCCTCCAGCCCTATAACTAACTCATTATCATAATGCCGAATTCTCACATACACCCACATAAAAAAGATAACTGGAAAGACATACAACAACTGGAGCAATGATGGTAATATCAGCATTGACTTATTTAAAAAGCTCAATTAAAGATTACTAAGAATAGAACAGAACAGAACAGAATATTCTTGCTTCTTCCTAACTTTCAAAAAGAATAGTAGATCAAAAAACTTACATCTAACATCTACAATTTACCTAGAGAAAAAGATGTCCTTGTAAACTTTAAAACATGAAAAAAAAATGGTGAAAAAAGCATTGGCTGCTATAATATCCACATGGCAGCAGCATTTGTTTAGGAGGAAACAGAGCTAACTAAGGCAATAGGACATGTGTTGGCTTGAAAAGAAGACACTAATTTTCATGCATGAATACACTTAAAATGGTTAATTTGAAGTTTTTAATTATAATATAAAAAGGTATAGCCATACATTTGTTAGTGAACCACCTTGTTATTTTAAAAATATTGTAAATAAATATAAAAAATTAGCATCTACCCTGCTTTCCTGTATGAACTGAACTTTATGAAACCACATATTTGAAATGAAACACTTCAATTTATACAAGTTGTTCAACTTAAAAAGGAATAAAGGCAGGTCTCAGTGGCTTACGCCTGTAAACCCTGCACTTTGGGAGGCTGAAGCGGGCAGATCATGAGGTCAGGAGATCAAGAACCACTTGGCTAACATGGTGAAACCCCATCTCTATTAAAAATACAAAAAAAAAAATTATCTGGATGTAGTGGCACGTGTCCGTAGTTCCAGCTACTCAGAAAGTTGAGGCAGAAGAATCACTTGAACCCAGCAGGTAGAGGTTGCAGTGAGCTGAGATCATGCCACTGCACTCCAGCCTGGGTGACAGCGCAAGACTCCATCTCAAAATAAATAAATAAATAAATAAATAAATATATATATATATATATATATATATACACATATATACACCCACACACACACACACATATATATGTGTGTGTGTGTGTATAGATGATAAATTATACTATCATTATTTTGTAACCACACATGAAGATATTGATCTATAATTACTACTATTTTAAAACATTGCAGAAAGAGAAACAACAGAGCAGTGTTTGCTTCCTGAAAGGAATATACAACATATAAAATAGTATTGATCTCTATTTTCTGCCAAAATATCATACTATATTTTGATCATAACTCTGTAACCTTTGTCAGAACATAAAAGAAACAGTGAGAATGCTGTATGACATTATAGGGATGCTATCAGAAATGTCAAAATAGTGTGAATCTCTGTAGGATAAACAACCACCTAGAAATAATGGCATAAATTTTAACACTTTGTGAAAAAAAATTAGAGTACAGATACAAGAAGCTAAGACTATTCTTGGCAGGATAAAGACAGAGAAAATCTAACCTATGCATACCATAATAATACAGTGAAACTCAATGACAAAATTTCAACACCAATCAGAGAGGTTAAAAACACTTTTTATACAGAAGAAAACAATGATAGGAATGATGGCTGACTTCTCATCTTCAATGCTAGAAGGCAAAGCAATGATATCATTAAAGTTCATGAGAAAGGGATAAAGTTAACTTTGGATACTCTATCAAGTGAAATAATAGTCTAGAAATAAGGATGAAATAATGACATTTTCATATAAGAAAAGCTAAATGAATTCATTTTTACCTGTGCTACTTGAAACGCTAAATAAAGCTCTTCAAGCTTAAAGGAACAATTAAGTGATAGAGACTCTATCAATAGAAAGAAATGCAAAATGAAAGAAATAATAAAGATATGGATAGATATAGGCTATTTTAATTTTTTCTTCAATTCATTAAAAACCAACACTTCAAAGAAAAAATTAGAATGTGGTGTACTGTATATGTAGAAGTAAAATGTGTTACAGTGAACATATAAAATATGATAAGGAGTGCAGTGTGAAGATACTACAAGGAAGTTATTAGATTTTGCCTGAAATGGTACAACATAACTTTTAGTATACTGATAAATTAATTAGACATGCTTTAGCTTCTGGAAAAACCGCTAGAAAAAAATACAAAAATTGCTCCTAAAAACCAAATTGTGAAAATAACAGAATATTCAAATGACTATTTTTAAAAGACATAAAAGGAAAAATAAGCAGATAGCAGAATACAAAACAAATAGAAATAATTTTATTAAATATAAAGAACTAAATTTGCAATCTAAAGTGATACAATGTCAGACTTGCCTATTCTATGCAGAGAGAAGCCGAATGAAAAAAGATGAAACAGAATAAACCATACCAAGTATGAGTTCAAAAACATAGTGCATATATTCATGTTGTAGAAAAATAAAACGACTTTAAGGCAAGGAGTGTTACCACAGATTGAAAGATAACATGATGTAATAAAAGAGTGATTTCTTTAGAAAAACCTGGCAATACAAAACTAGTGCATATCTAATAATAGAATAGGACAATATATAAATCAGCTTTGGGGCCAGGCATGGTGGATCACATCTGTAATCCCAGCACTTTGGGAGGCCAAGGTGGGCAGATCACTTGAGGTCAGGAGTTCAAAACCAGCCTGGCCAACATGGTGAAGTCTTGTCTCTACTAAAAATACAAAAATTAGCCAGATGCGGGCACCTGTAATACTAGCTACTCAAGAGGCTGAGGCACAAGAAGCACTTGAACCCAGGAGGCAGAAGTTGCAGTGAGCCAAGATCATGCCACTACACTCCATCCAGGGCAACAAAGTGAGACTCTGTCTCAAAATAATAATAATAAGAAGAAGATTTATGTCTTTGGAACAACACTGTCAACATGAGCTAATTTATATTTATGAGATACTAATCACACCCACTGTAGAATATACGTTTTTTTCCTAATGCAAACATAGAACATTCACTAAGCTCTACCATATTTGGGCCATAAAACCAGACTCAAATTTGAGAATAATAAAATCTTATACAATATTGGTCTCTGTCTATAATGAAATAAAATTAAAAATCAAGCTCGCCCAGGGGCTCATGCCTGAAATCCCAGCATTTTGGGATGCCAAGATGGGTGGATTTCCAGAGGTCAGGAATTCCAGACCAACCTGACCAATATAGTGAAACCCCATCTCTAGTAAAAATACAAAAAATAGCTGGGCGTGTTGGCAGATGCCTGTAGTCCCAGCTACTCAGGAGGCTGAGGCAGGAGGATTGCTTGAACCCGGGAGCTGGAGGCTGCAGTGAGCTGAGATCACATCACTGCACTCCAGCCTGGGTGACAGCGAGAATCCATCTAAAAAATAAGGTAAAATAAGAAGTTAAATTAAATTAAATTAAATTAAAAATCAATACAAATAAAATGAACTTTAAAAGCATCAAATATTTATAAATGAAACAAAATCCTATTGTAATAACCCATTTGTCCAAGAAGAAATGCCACAGAAATTTAAAAATATTTTTAAATAAATGATAATGAAAACTGCACTTGTTGAAGTTTGTGACAGGCACTTAAAGAAGTACTTAGAAGAAAATATATAATTGATATGTTTATATCAGAGAAGAACCATCTAAAATTAAGGCATTTATGTCCATATTAAGAAGCTTATGATCATATTAAGAAGATAAAGCATTATATGACCATCTACATACCCAGAGAAAACTGAAAAACAAAACACTTTAATTCTTTTTTGATAGGAACATTTCAGTTGCAGAATAATAAGTCTGATTTCATAAACATGAATTTCTAGATCAGACAAAATTAATTTTTGATAGAAAATCTGAACTATATGGTGAGGACAAAAACCACATGAAGGCATGAGGGCAGTTTGTGGGTGATAGAAATGTTTTCTATTTTGCTTGGGGTATAGTGTACATGATTTATACACTAGTCAAAACTCACAGAATTGTCACCTAATCTTTCCATTTCCTTGTATATAAATTTTACTTTACTTGAAAAAGTAGATGGAAAGAGGAATAGATACAAATATTAAGAAGACATAACACCCTATTGCAATATATGAACTTTCTGTGTATTACAATCCAAAAAAAAGTATGTTAAAATCACTTGTAAGACCCTTATAATATGAACACTGGCAAAAAATTATGAAATTATTGTTCATTTGTTAGTGTGAAAGTGATATTTTCAGAACAGTTCTTCATGTGGTCTTGAACTGACTTAGTTTTCCCCACTTTCTTGCTTATAATTCTCAACAACAGTGTAGAATGTGCTAGGAATGCAATATTTTTAGACGAAAAGAACTGCCTGTGACTTGTTTCTCTCTCTCCTAGGAAATGTAACATCTTAAGTTAGGGAGAAACTATCCAGAATGAAATGGAGCTTTGTTCTTCTCTCCCTTGGAAACAGGATGGCCTTCAAAGCTTTGGGCAGTGAGTCACATGCTCCTGAGTTAGTAGCCCAGAGTGCTCTACTTTTTGGTTTTCCTCAGTTGTCATGCAGGTGGAGCAAAGGAGGTCAAGACTTCATCTGCCCTGGGCAACTTTCCTGAGCCTTGGGCATCAGCTCACAATGGATCCAATACTTCTTATCTCCCTTCTTACCCATCTATAGTAACATAACTGTTGCACATGAATGTGTTCCTTCTCCATTGGTAACAGTACAGCCCAGGGTGCAGCAGGTGGAAGAGTCTGGGCTCCAATTTCTGGTGGTTCACATGATGATGATCGCTGCAATCCTCCCCACAATGGGAGTCCTCCTTTAGTGAACCTGCCTCCCAGTATTATGTTGCATTTTTAAAAGTCCTTATACTTTGAAACATATACTGCCACAATATATGGTGTCTGGCATTTGGGAATACTAACTGCATTAGATAATGATAAACTAAGGTTGGCCATGTATGAATAATGGGTGTAATGAGAACATTATACCACACTCTATAGTTTATTTATGTTTTAAAAGTTAAACCATCATTCTCAGCAAACTAACACAGAAACAGAAAACCAAACAACACGTGTTCTTACTCATAAGTGGGAGTTGAACAATGAGAACACATGGACACAGGGAGGAAAATATCACTCTCCGGGGACTGTTGTGGGGTAGTGGGCTAGGGGAAGGATAGCATTAGCAGAAACACCTAATGGAGATGACAGGTTGATTAATGCAGCAAACCACAAACCTACACATTCTACACATGTATCCCATAACTTAAAGTATAATAAAAAAAGTTACATAATATTTTTAAAAGCATACATAATTGATTGTGCATATGTAGTGTTGCATTATGGGTACAAATATTTAGAAGACTCAGTTATTTTCAAGGAATTTACGATTTAGATGAAATGTCAAGTGATATTAAAACCAGCTGAAATAATTTTAACCCAATTACTTTTGTATGATAATAGATTGTTGTGGGAAGACCAAAGATCCTGATTGGTTGAAAACCAGTGCCAAAGGCAAAAACATTCTTAAGTTGGGGCTGGGTGAGACAAGGAGGTTGAAGAGTGAGGACTAGAATGTCACAAAAAGAGGGGAAGTCAAAAAAAAAAAGAAAACACAAGTTTCAGACTTCATATTTGGCCTTAGCCTGTATCTGCCAATAGAGAATCAGTTTGGGGGACAAGCTCTGCCTTGCTAATCAATGCACACAGCTTGCCTATGACTGGTCAGGATCCATACTGTATATGATGATTTAATAAAAAAAAAAAAAGAACAGTCAGGTCTGGCAAAAAAACAAGAACTTAAGAAAGGAGTAAGATTTTTTTTGTTGTTTAATAAGGGGAGGCATAAGGATATGAAATAAAATGAAATTAGACAAGTTTGGATTGCAAAATGATAAATATTT
Organism: Cheracebus regulus; assembly: GCA_963574635.1. Classification (NCBI taxonomy): domain Eukaryota; kingdom Metazoa; phylum Chordata; class Mammalia; order Primates; family Pitheciidae; genus Cheracebus; species Cheracebus regulus. Next base: position 41,306 of record CAUYQU010018043.1, on the reverse strand, counting down.
GCAGATGGGAAAAAAGACATTGGGGACATTAAAGGGAATCAGTTACTAGTAGTGTCATCACTACCTGACAGAATATGTTTTGGCTTAGTAGATAAACCCTAGCTTGTGATATAAACTTATGTTCTAAGATGTACTTTTTCAATCATTTTATTATGATGCACAGGGAGACAACAAATGGGTTAAAGATGTCCCAAGATCTTTAACCACTTTATCCATGGAACCACTCAACTCAGCCTGGTCCAGCCAGGAGCACCTTCCTCCATGAACTTCAGAGAGTACACTGTTTTATTCTGCTACAACATGAAGGAAACGTTAGGAAACATTGTTCTAAATGAAGGCTTAGAAAGTTGCAAAGGATTCCTGGGCTACTCCATTTTTGCTCCCTGAATGGAAGGCTAAGAGGTACCTTTTGAAGGGTGGCCAAGGAGAAACCAAGCTCAGGTACTGAGATTCAGTTGCACTTTACCTTGGCCATGAGGGCCAATTCAAATTTGGTTACTGGTAATTAATGTAAGTTCTCCCTTATCAGCTTCTAGTTTTGAATCTAATGTTTGTATTTGAGCAATTTTCCTCAGGAAGTTTATGATATACAAAAGTATTATATTGATATTAATTGCATTATATTAATTTATTGCATTGTGTAAGGATATTTCCATATAGTTTTCTCAACTAAGTATGTCAGCCTTTCTGCACATCAGCAAAGCATAGCCAAGCAAACAAAGAGCAGAACTCTGAATTCTTAATAACTCCTTTTAGTCAGCTATTCTATGCACAAAGTCACTGTAGAAAGGACCTTTTAAAAATTTTATGCAGATGTGAGGGGACAGATCCAAGATGGCCAAATGGAAACAGCTCTGGAGTGCAGTTCCTAGTGAGAACACAGAGGGTGAGTGATCACCACATTTCCAAATGAGATTTTACTGCCCACAGACCAGGAGATTCCTGGGCAGAAAAGCACCAGGAGTTTCCAGCGTGGTTGTTTCAGCTGGCATAGCGGGTCTCCACACAAAAACTCACACAAATCTGGGTGGCCATTTCAACTGGCACCTGGAATGCCTGAGAGACAGAGTCAACCATTCAACTGAAAAAAACGGGGCTCAAATAGGGAGCCAGGTAATCTGGCTTGGTGGGTCCCACCCCCACAAAGACCAGCAATCTGAAATGCTCTGGATTGAGAGTTTCACAGCAAGCACAGCTGGACCCAGGAGGGTCCAGCTCTGTGGGGGCAAGGGGGTCCACCATTACCAATGCAGTCCGCCACTGCCAAGGCAGTCAGCCATTACTGAGGCAGTCCAACATTACCGAGGCAATCCGCCATTACTGAGGCAGTCCTCCATTACTGAAGCAGACCACCATTACCTAAGCAGTTCTAATTATACCTCTATAAACAAAACAAAGAAAGTTCACACAGCAGCTGGGCAGAGCCCAGAGCAGCTCAGCAAAGCCTCTGATGGCAGACTGTGACTAGGCTACCTCCTTGCTGGGCAGGGCATCTCTCAAAAAAGGCAGTAGCACATAAGGAACTTATAAATAAAGCCCCACCTTCCCAGGACAGAGCACCTGGGGAAAAAAGGCAGTTATGAGTTCTACTGCAGCAGACTTAAACGTACCTGCCCAGCAGCTCTGAACAGAACAATGGAGCTCACAGCTCAGCACTTGAGCTCCTATAAAGGACACACTGTCTCTTCAAGCAGCTCCTGATCCCCATATATCCAAAGAGGCATAAAGGAGAGCTCAGGCTGACATCTGGAGGGTGTCCTGCTGAGAAAAAGATAACAGAAGAAACTGGCAGTAACCCTTACTGTTCTGCAACTGCTTCAGGTGATCCCCAGGCAAGCAGGAAGTGGAGTGGACCTCCAGCAGTCCTACAGCAGAAGGGCCTGATGGTTAGAAGGAAAACAAAAAAACAAAAAGAATAACTTCCTCGTCAACAAAAAGGACATCCACTCAGAGATCCCATCCAAAACTCACCAACTACAAAGACCACAGGTAGATAAATCCACAAAGATGGGAAGAAACCAGCGCAAAAAGAATGAAAACACCTAAAACCAGAACGTCTCTCCTCCTCTAAGGGATCACAACTCCTCACCAGCAAGGGAGCAAAGCTGGATAGAGAATGAGTCTGATGAATTGTCAGAAACAGGCTTCAGAAAATGGGTAATAACAAACTTCTTTGAGCTAAAAGAACATGCTTGAACCCAATGCAAAGAAACTAAGAACGTTGAAAAAAGGTTTCACAAAATAGTAATGAGAATAAACAGCTTAGAGAAGAATATAAGTGCATTGATGGAGCTGAAAAACACAACATGAGAACTTCACAAAGCATACACGTTTCAATAGCAAAATCCACCCAGCAGAAGAAAGGAGATCAAAGATCGAAGATCAACTCAATGAAATAAAATCAGAAGACAAGATTAGAGAAAAAAAGAGTACAAAGAAATGAAAAAAACCTCCAAGAAATATAGGATTACGTGAAAAGACCTAATCTACGTTTAATAGGTGAACCTGAAAGTGACAGAGAGAATAAATACAAGCTGGAAAACACTTTTCAGGATATTATCCAAGAAAACTTCCCCAACCTAGCAAGGCAGGCCAATATTCAAGTCCAGGAAATACAGAGAAAACAACAAAGATATTCCTCAAGAAGAGCAACCCCAAGGCACATAATCATCAGATTCACCAGGGATGAAATGAAGGAAAAAAATGCTAAGGGCAGCCAGAGAGAAAGGTCAGGTTACCCACAAAGGGAAGCCCATCAGAATCACAGTAGATCTCTTGGCAGAAACTCTAAAGGCCAGAAGAGAGTGGGGGCCAATATTCAACATCTGTAAAGAAAAGAAGATTCAATCTAGAATTTCATATCCAGCCAAACTAAGCTTCTTAAGTGAAGGAGAAATAAAATCCTTTACGAACAAGCAATTGCTCAGAGATTTCATCACCACCAGGCCTGCCTTAACAGAGCTCCTGAAAGAAGCACTAAACATAGAAAGGAATAACTAGTACCAGCCACTCCAAAAATGTACCAAATGGTAAAGAGCATCGACACACTGAAGAAGCTGTGTCAACTAATGGGCAAAACAACCAGCTAGCATCAAAATGGCAGGATCAATTTCACACTTAAAATATTAACTTTAAATGTAAATGGGCTAAGTGCCCCAATCAAATGACACAGAATGGCAAATTGGATAAAATGTCAAAACCCATTGGTGTGCTGTATCCAGGAAACCCATCTCACGTGCAAGGATACACATAGGCTCAAAATAAAGGGATGGAGGAAGATTTACCAAGCAAATGGAAAGAAATAAAAAGCAGGAGTTGCAATCCTAGTCTCTGATAAAGTGGACTTTAAACCAACAAAGATCAAAAGAGACAAAGAAGGGCATTACACAATGGTGAAAGGATCAATGCAACAAGAAGAGCTAACGATCCTAAATTTATATGCACCCAATACGGGAGCACCCAGATACGTAAAGCAAGTTCTTAAAGACCTACAAAGACACTTAGACTCCCACAAAATAATAGTGGGAGACATTAACACTCCACTGGCAATATTAGAAGATCAATGAGACAGAAAATTAACAAGGATATCCAGTACTTGAACTCAAATCTGGACCAAGCAAAACTAATAGACATCTACAGAACTCTCCACCCAGATACACAGAATATACATTATTCTTAGCACCACATCACACCTACTCTAAAATTGACCACAAAATTGGAAGTAAATCACTCCTCAGCAAATGCAAAAGAACAGAAATCATAACAAACAGTCTCTCAGACCACAGTACAATCAAATTAGAACTCAGGATTAAGAAACTAACTTAGAACGGCACAACTTCATGGAAACGAACAACTGGCTCTTGAATGCTGACTGGATAAACACTGAAATGAAGGCAGAAATAAAGATGTTCTATGAAACCAATGAGAATGAACACACAATGTACCAGAATTTCTGGGACACATTTAAAGCAGTGTCTAGAGGAAAATTTACAGCAATAAATGAGAAGCAAGGAAAGCTCTAAAATTGATACCCTAGTGTCAACATTGAAAGAGATAGAGGAACAAGATCAAAAAAACTTAAAAGCTAGTAGAAGACAAGAAATAACTAAGATCAGAGTAGAACTGAAGGAGATAGAAACACAAAAAATCCTTCAAAATATCAATAAATCCAGGAGCTGATTTTTTGAAAAGATCAACAAAATAGACAGTCCACTAGCCAGAATAATAAAAAAGAAAAGAGGGAATAATCAAATAGATGCAATTAAAAACAATATAGGGGTTATCACCAATGATTCCACAGAAATACAAACTACCATCAAAGATTACTGCAAACAACTCTATGTACGAGTAAACCTGGAAGAAATAGATAAATTCCTGGACACTTGCACCCTCCCAAGCCTAAACCAGGAAGAAGTCAAAACCCTGAATAGAACTATAAGAAGGTCTGAAATTGAGGCAGCAATTAATAGCCTACCAACCAAAAAAAAAGCCCAGGTCCAGATGGGTTCACAGCTGAATTCTACCAGACATACAAACAGGAGCTGGTACCACTCCTTCTAAAACTATTCCAAACAATACAAAAAGAGGGAATCTTTCTCAAATCATTTTATGAGACCAACATCATCCTGATACCAAAACCTGGCAGAGACTCAACAAGAAAGAAAACTTCAGGCCAATATTCATGAAGAACATAGATGCAAAAATCTTCAATAAAATACTGGCAAACCAATTGCAACAGCACATCATGCTTACCCATCATGATCAAGTAGGCTTCATCCCAGGGATGCAAGGCTAGTTCAACATATACAAGTCTATAAACCTAATTAACTACATTAAGAGAACCAAAACCAAAAACCACATGATTATCTCAGTAGATGCACAGAAGGCCTTCAACAAAGTTCAACAGCCCTTTATTCTAAAAACTCTCAATAAACTAGATATCGACAGAACATATCTCAAAATAAAATAAGCTATTTATGACAAACCCACAGCCAGTATAATACTGAATGGGCAAAAACTGGAAGCATTCCCTTTGAAATCTGACACTAGACATGGATTCCCTCTCTCACTCCTCCTATTCAATATAGTATTGGAAGTTCTAGCCAGAGTAATCAAGCAAGAAAAAGAAATAAAGGGTATTCAATTAGGAAAGGAAGAAGTCAAATTGTCTCTGTTTGCAGACCACATGATTGTATACTTAGAAGACTCCATCATCTCAGCCCAAAATCTTCTGAAAACTGATAAGCAACTTCAGCAAAGTCTCAGAATACAAAATCAATGTGCAAAATCACAAGCATCCCTATACAGCAATAACAGACTTAAAGAGAGCCAAATCAAGAACAAACTGCCATTCACAATTGCTACAAGAGAATAAAATACCTAGGAATACAAGTAACAAAGGATGTAAATGACCTCTTCAAGGAGAACTACAAACCACTGTTCAAGGAAATAAGAGAGGACACAAACAGATGAAAAAACCATTCCATGTTCATGGTTAGGAAGAATCAATATTGTGAAAATGGCCATATTGCTCAAAGTAATTTATAGATTCAATGCTATCTCCATCAAGCTACCTATAACCCTCTTCACATAACTGCAAAAAACCACCTTAAACTTCATATGGAACCAAAAGAGAGCCCACATAGCCAAGTCAATTCTAAGCAAATGAACAAAGCTGGAGGCATCACACTACCTGACTTCAAACTATACTGCAAGGCAACAGTAATCAAAACAGCATGGTGGTGGTACCAAAACAGGGATATAGACCAATAGAACAGAACACAGGCTTCAGAGGCAATGCCACACATCTACAACCATCTGATCTTTGACAAACCTGACAAAAACAAGCAATGGGGAAAGGATTCCCTGTTTAATAAATGATGTGGAGAAAACTGGCTAACCATGTGCAGAAAGCAGTTACTGGATCCCTTCCTGACACCTTACACTAAAATTAACTCCAGATGGATTAAAGACCTAAATCTAAGACCTAACACCATAAAAGTCCTAGACGAAAACCTGGGCAAAATCATCCAGGACATAGGCATAGGCAAGGACTTCATGACTAAGACACCAAAAGCATTGGCAACAAAAGCCAAAATAAACAAATGAGATCTAATTAAACTTCAGAGCTTCTGCACAGCAAAAGAAACAATCATTAGGGTGAACTGGAAACCTACAGAATGGGAAACACTTTTTGCAATCTACCCTTCTGAAAAAGGGCTAATATCCAGAATCTACAAAGAACTAAAACAGATTTACAAGAAAAAAAACAAACACACCCATTCAAAACTGGGGGAAGGACATGAACAGATACTTTTCAAATGAAGACACATATGAGGCCAACAAACATGAAAAAATGCTCATCATCACTGTTCATTAGAGAAATGCAAATCAAAACTACTTTGAGATACCATCTCATGCCAGTTAGAATGGTGATCCTTAAAAACTCTGGAGACAACAGATGCTGGAGAGGATGTGGAGAAACAGGAACACTTTACAGTGTTGGTGGGAGAGTAAATTAGTTCAACCATTATGGAAGACAGTGTGGCGATTCCTCAAGGACCTAGAAATAGAAAATCCATTTGACCCAGCAATCCCATTACTGGATATATATCCAAAGGATTATAAATCATTCCATTATAAAGACACATGCACATGTATGTTCATTTTGGCACTGTTTACTATAGAAAGGACCTGGAACCAACCCAAATGCCCATCAATCATAGACTTGACAGGGAAAATGTGGCATATATACACCATGGAATACTATGCAGCCATTAAAAAAATGAGTTCATGTCCATTGTAGGGACGTGCATGAATCTGGAAACCGTCATTCTCAGCAAACAGACACAAGAACAGAAAATCAAACACCACATGTTCTCACTCATAGGCGGGTGTTGAATAATGAGAGCACATGGACACAGGGAGGGGAGCATCACACACTGGGGTCTGTCAGGGGGAAATAGGGGAGGGACAGCAGGAGTGGGGAGTTGGGGAGGATAACATGAGGAGAAATGCCAGATGTAGGTGACAGGAGGATGAAGGCAGCAAACCACATTGCTATGTGTGTACCTATGCAACAGTCCTGCATGTTCTGCACCTGTACCCGCGAACCTAAAGTGCAATAAAATACATAGATATGTAAAATAAATAAATACATAGATAAAATAAAAATTATATGCATTACTACATTCCTTTGTTTACCCTTTCTCTTTATCTGTTGTATCACTTTTAATTAAAAACAGTGGAGGTCATTGTTGGTTGCTTGACTAAGCCTATGGACAACTACTTTCTCCAAATTTATCTTGCAATCATTGGTCTAAAGTTGCCCAAATAAGTCTATATTGGCCAATAAAATATAAATAGCCTTCGTGAACTATGGCTTCCATGAAAGTCTATTATGGGACAAATAAACTGTGAAATTATTGTGTCCATTTCTCTTTTGTTCTTCTGAATTGCAATGTCCTAAGTGATGTTGAAGGTGAAGCAGGCACCTTGCGACCACAGAAAAGCTCACTCCACTTGAAAAACAGCAGAGAAATGACTACTGAAAGACCCTCATGTGCTTGATAACACTGCGGCTCTTTTATTAGCCCAGGACTATTTCAAATCTCTTGATATGAAGAGGCAGAAAAGAAAAAAAGAGCATCTGTTTAAGACAGTTTATCAGGTTAGTAGTTGTGAATACCAAGTTCTTCTGTCTGAATAGATTTTTAAATGCTTCTGTTGCAGGTTCAACTGATCTTCTCTATAAATAAAAAATAAAGTTACTCTAGTTGGTCAATCTACTGGCTTGTTTTAGGAGGTAAGAGTGACAGTTTTCTTAATAATCAGTGGGGACATTAAGGTGAAAAGGTTTTCACTGCCTGCTTCATCTTCAACATCACTTAGTGCAGTCCAGGTCAGAGAAGAACAAAAGACACAATTAAAAATATATGTACAATAGTATTCACTGCCTATTTTTCCCTTTATGGGTTCTTAGAAGCCTCATTCTGTGAAGTCAAGTTATATCTCACTGGTAAGAACAGAGTTACCTGGGCACACTTAACGCAATAATTACCTTTTTGAACACTGTTAGTGTCAGGAAAGAGAACAGCAGGTAATTATTGGTGAGGCAAAACTTGTTCAATTTCTCCATGAGGTGCTGTGTCTATATGTGCATGTGAGGTCAATATTAGAAATTAAGACAAGTCTCTAATGAAAACAAGTTTAGAGTCACATTTCTTAATTCAACTTGATCTCCCACAGATAATTTCAAATTACTTTATTTTACAAAATTCTGCTAATGATGAACATCAGAGTATAATAGGCTAAGAAACTGGACATATTAAAATAGCAAATTTATTAAGAAAGCAAACTAATACTGTGAAGAATATTCAGTGAATAAATCAAAGTTTTTCTGGAAAGCAGTACAATTTTTTCCTACTTATCAAAATTACAGGTATTTATATGCTATAGTCACAGAAACAAATCTGAAAAATCCTGTGAGATCATAGAGGCCAGACTTCCAAACAGTTTTTCACATTTTTATATTTTCTGAATTCCTCTACATATTTATTGTAGAATAATTTAAAAGATAGAGAAAATACATCATCTTGGTTTAGGCACGGTGGCTTACACCTGCAATCCCAGCACTTTGGGAGGCCAAGGTGGGCGGATCACCTGAGGTCAGAAGTTGAGACCAGCCTGGCCAATATGGCGAAACCCTGTCTACTAAAAATACAAAAATTAGCCAGGCATGGTGGTTCACTCCTGTAGTCCCAGCTACTCCGGAGACTGAGGCAGGAAAATCACTTGAACCTGGGAGGAGAAGGTTGCAGTGAGCCAAGATGGCACCACTGCTCTCCAGCCTGGGCAACAGAGCAAGACTCCATCTCAAAAAAAATAAAGAAAGAAAGAAAATACATCCTTTTGTCTTCCAAATACTGATATATGCTGTATTCTCATGGCTCAGGGAATCTTTTGAACTCTATTATCCATACCTTACGTCTCTACTCTAGTGAAGGAATAGGGTACTACCCTTGTATCTTAACAAATCAGTAAGTTCACACAGTGCATGTTGACAGGGCCTTACGGAAAGTGAATTAAGAACACATAGTCCTCAGAGATTGAAGGCAGGAAAAGAAAGCTGCTTACGCTGCAAAGAAGTCCTATGTTGCAAAGAGCTTTGCAGATGAGCAACGTAAGGCAAATTCAAAAGGGAGTTAGGGCGACAAGGCCAAATTTCATCAGCAATAAAATCATCGCTAGGTAAGTCTCTCAATAGATAATTACTTCAATAAAAGCTACTCTTCTCGATTTTATGTTTTACTTTTTTTTTTTTTTTTTTTTTCGAGAGAGACTCTCCCTTTGTCATGCAGGCTGGAGTTCAGTGGCGCTATCTCAGGTCACTGTGACCTCTTCCTCCTGGGTTCAAGCAATTCTCCTGCCTCAGCCTCCTGAGTAGTTGGGACTGCAGAAGCCCACCACCATAACCAGCTAATTTTTGCATTTTTAGTAGAAACGAGGTTTCACCATGTTCACCAGGCTGGTCTCAAACTCCTGACCCCAAGTGATCTGCCTGCCTTGGCCTCCCAAAGTACTGGGATTATAGGTGTGAGCCACCTTAATAGGCCTACTCTTCTAGATTTTAACTTTGTGGAATGGATAATATATTTTATTTTTTGGTATATTTATCCACATTTCTATTAGAAGTATCTTGAAATTGTATGGAGTTTTTAAATCTCACCTAGCATACTAAAATCTCTTTTCTGGGGTTCTCAGGAAGTGTTTACTGCCATCTGAAGCACTGGGACATAGGACAATTGGTCCTGTGATCGTTGAAGTTGTGTTGTTACCTCACAGAAAACTCTAGTAAGGGAAAGAGACCTGCTATAAAGGCTTCCTCCCTTCTCTCTTTACCTCCTCCACACATATGCATCTGTGCGACAAGATTTCTTGTTTTAATTTTTTGACACATAACATGCTGAGTAAAATGCATAAAATGCAAATTAACACAGTTCACCTATTCTCAGTTTCTCTCGTACCTTCTTACAAACCATGTTCAGACATTTTTTTTTAATATGGAAAGTTCTACTACCAAAGTGAACTAATCTGAATACTATAAAAATGCAGCCACAAATTTATCACTAGACTTACATCTGTGTAACCCCCCACACAAATCCAGCATTCCAATGGTGCCCCATTCTTAATCACATTGTACCCTATTCCCTAGGAGTTACCACTATTCTTTTAACTACTAACATTAATTAGGATTCCTTATTCTTCAACTCCATGTAAATGTAATTATACAGTATATACTCTTTTGTATCTGGGTTCTTTTATCCAACACAATATCCATGAGGTTATTTCATGTCATGTGTCTGGAAATTTCCTTCTTTTATTTATTTTTTTGAGATGTAGTCTCGCTTTGTCTCCTCAGGCTGGAGTGCAGTGGTGTGATCTCAGCTCGCCGCAACCTCCACCTCCCAGGTTCAAGTGATTCTCCTGCCTCAGCCTCATGAGTAGCTGGGATTACAGGTACATGTCACTATGCCCGGCTAATATTTGTACTTTCAGGGAAGACGAGGTTTCACCATGTTGACCAGGCTGGTCTTGAACATTTGACCTCAAGTGATCTGCCCTCCTTGGCCTCCCAAAGTGCTGAGGTTACAGGCATGAGCCACCTCGCATGGTCCATTTCCTTCTTTTTAAATTAATATGTAGATCAGCTCACTCTGCCATTACTACTATTTTCATGCTATGACATAGGCCGGGAGTATATATCCAGACAATTATAACTTACAAGTCAGGATTAAAAACACAGGAAGAATTTTCGTCCTAGAATTCATTGACTCAGTTACTACTATTCCATGTAAAATTTTGAGTTAATGTGCAGTGTGAATTATTTTCAGCCCATTCTGCTTAAAAGCATAAAAATTACCTTTCACAATTTGGACATTAACAATTTGCACAGTCCCTATCCATAGAGAATAGGAATAAGGACACATGGATTAATTTATTTCCAAAAGCAAGTTCCTTGCAGAAATTCACATTGCTTCCACTATGTATTTAATCTTTCAAAAACACTCGTTGAGATCCAGCCAAGAGTCAGAAATTATGTTCAGCACAGGTCATGAAATGATTAAAAAAAAAAAAGTATAAACTATACCAAGAAACTGATTTCAGGGCTGCACATGTTTCTCCTAGGCCCACAAGTATCATAAAACCCGACAGCACAACGTGGTAAGTGTTAGGACAGAAATATACATTTGGTACTACGAAGGTACTGTGGACAGAGAAGTAAATGTTCTGGAGCTGGAAAGGAGAGACAAGGGTGGTGAGTGGTAGTGGTGCCATGAAACCATTTTTAGTGTTGTGACGAAAGCAACGTTGGCCTTTAGTAAACCAAAACTGTCCTGAGGTTATGGCTTAATAATAATGTATTCTCAGCAAGAAAAGTTCCTTACGAACCTATGCTGTATGCATCTATACAAACACAAAGAAGAGCTATTTTTAAAAGATATATGAATTGAAGGTATTGGAAGTTAAAGTAACTTTATTCAGCCGTCACATATTACAGAATTTGTTAATATGAGTTCTGAGTAGCACCCAAGTTGTTTCAAAGTTAGATTAAGGATATTGTCTTTAACTTGTGTTTGTATCTTTCTTCCCATAACAATGACATAGTATTATCAATAAGACTATATAATCTTTTGAAAGAGCTGGGTTTGAACAATACCACATTAAAGCACTCACACTGAAATATCATTTCCTATAGTTCCTCTTCCTCTTTACCTCTATTGATCCCTACATATGAACCAGAGCCTTGTTTTGTTATCTCAAAGTTAAGAGCAGCATTCCTTTAAGAGTTCAAGATTTTTCTTTTCTTTCTTTCTTCTTCCCCCCTCCCTCCCCCTCCTCCTCCTCCTCCTCCTTTCTCCTTCTTCTCCTTTTTGTGTTTTTTGGAGATGGAGTCTCACTCTGTCTCCCAGGCTGGAGTGCGTTGGTGGGATTTCTGCTCACTGCAACCTCCGCTTCCCAGGTTCAAGCAATTCTCCTACCTCAGCCTCCCAAGTAGCTGGGATTTACAGGCATGCACCACCATGCCCCACTAATTTTGTATATAAAGTAGAGACAGGGTTTCACCATGTTGGCCAGGCTGGTCTCAAACTTCTGACCTCAAGTGATCCACTCTGCTTTGGCCTCCCAAAGTGCTGGGATTGCAGGCATGAGCAACCGTGTGCCATGACTTGAAGGTTTTTCTGATAGAACTGCTTTTTTACAGAATACGTTATTTCAACTATTTTCCTTAGTCAAAAAAATGAATCCCATAACTGAGATTTAAAATGTAAGGATATTTTTGGAACATAGAGACAACACTCAAGTTTTATGTAATGTTCGTTCATAAAGAGCTCACAGATTTCTGTTAAAATTTTAAAACTGATCAAACACAACAACTTTATTATTATTAAATATTATAATAAAATACAAATAATAACAAATTAATTTCTGATAACCACCAGGCAGCTTTGTTTGAAATGATTTAGGATTAATATTATTTAACTCTCTACTCAAAATTTTTTATATTGTAAAAGTAGATTTTTTTTATGAGCTTGTTAATTTTGATGTTTGAAAAGTGCTAACTACAGTCTCCCAATTATTAAAAAAAGTAAGAACAGAAACTTGCTTAAACCAGAGAGAATGTTAAAAATCATGATGGGGGAGGTTTTGTTTTTGAAGGCTTTTATAAAATATTTACCCACAAACAAATACAATGAAGGGATTACAGTCAGATTCTTTGGATGCCAATCTCAGTCAGAGCTGACCTGGGCCTCTCAAGAGAAAGTTACACGTCAAAGAAAAGATGATAAAGTTCTCATCTAACAGTTAAAAACCCTGCAACTCTGCTTGATTTTTCTTTCTCAAGATGGTTTAGATGTGATTGAAATAGGTAACATTCTGTCCAAGTAGTGTTAGGTGAAAGGAATTTCTGAAGGAAACCTAGCTGCTGCCAACAGTTTGCCCACATAGTTTTCATTTCGTTTTTGTAGGTAGCATCATTATTCAAGTAATATTTATTGAATTAGGAACATTCTTAATTGGCCAGGTTCTCTATGAGTTATAATTAAGAAACTATAGTACCTCACATTAAAAAACTTTCTGAAACCAAAATTCAGCTTCCTTGCTCCCCATACACAAGATGCTTACAAGCCTCTAATAACCATTGACTAGCAACATGAAGCCCAAGAAATACACTGAATTTCCATGTACAGGAAGAACTGCTTTTATTAGCTGCCAAACACAGCCTAGAATAAAGTTTTGGCAACAGCCAAATAAATCTCTTGAGTGGATGGAAGTACACTTTTCTTTTCATGGCTTTCTAGGTAAGAACCCTATAGGGGCCTCTGGATGCTGGCTGAGAGAATGAATTCCGTTATTTATCAATATATCATCTTCTTAAAATTGATAAAGATGTGTAATTATTTACCTCTTAAACTCCTATTGATCAGTAATAGAATATATAACATTACATAACAGTATATGTTCACTCCTCTCTTCTACATCGTTTTTCTTCTTAATTTATTTCATGCATGCTGTCTCCCTAGTAGCTAGATTGGGCCATGTGACCAAAATCTGGCCATTGAAATTTAGTGAAGGGTGGTGGGTAACCCTGTAAAAACAAAGTTTAGTGAAAGTGGATGTGAGCCCTCTGCATTCCCATCCCTTGCTTCCCCCTGCCACGGGGATTAAGAAAATGATGGCTGGGACCCGAACAGCTAATTTTTGTGTTTGGTTTCTGTTTTGTTCTATTTTAGCACTCTTTCTTTGATAAATGCCTTTCATCAGTGTTTTTTTTTCTCCTCTTTCTTTCTCTGTCATTTAGCTTATTGGCAGAAGTACTGTTATCCAAGGATTCTGATCTATAAATTTAATTTATCTTTCATATATTTTTTGAAAATTTGTTGGTATTGTTGTATTTCTATAAGATTTCCTCCGCCTTATTCTCCAGCCCTCTTATGAAATTTAATGAGTTTTTATTGAAGTAGTGATTTTGTATGTGTAGGGCTAACACTTAATAATAAAAGGCTGAAAACTAAAAACATTTTTCTCTCAGAAATTAGAATTGTATCTGAGTAAACCTTTAGAAACTTGTGGGTAGCTCATCACCGGCTCTGAAATAGTGTTTTGTGCATACCTGAGATGAGATTGAATGGATGACCATATGCAGTTTGGCATTTGGGCTCATAGGTCATCATAGAACATGCCAGTTAAGGATTAAGCTCTTGGGTCAGGTACAGTGGCTCATGCCTGTAATCCTAGTACTTTGTCAGACCAAGGTGGGCAGATCACCTGAGGTCAGGAGTTCAAGACCAGCCTGGCCAAGATGCTGAAACCCCATCTCTACTAAAAATACAAAAATTAGCTAGGCGTGGTGGCAGGCACCTGTAATGCCATCTACTTGGGAGGCTGAGGCAGGAGAATCACTTGAAATGGGAAGGCGGAGGTTGCAGTGAGCTGAGATGACAGGTACTCCGGCCTGGGCTAAAGAGCGAAACTCGATCTCAAAAAACAAAACAAAACAAAAAAAGGGTTAAGGTTTCTCAGCTCTTCTCCCACAAATATATATTTTAAAGTCATATTACTATATGCACTATTATGCATTTAAGAAAAAATATAAAATTTTAGCACTATCATACCAAATGATAGTGAGAGAACTCACATTAATATTTTGAGTTTGGTATTACCATTTAAAATATATGTACAATAGTTTTAACCTACATTAATGCATTTTTTTAAATAAGATAAATTAATATTGTATCATTATAGTTCACATGACTATCATCTTTAAAAACATTCAAATTTGAGGATAATATATATTTTCATATATTTTACATTTTTGTACATAATTTATTCAAAGTACTTCACAGGAGTGTTATGTGATTAAATAGAAAGCAATAGAAGAAATAATACTTTTTGTAATTGTTAAAATACTATCATATATATAGCAATAAATGTTCATTACAATCCATTTTATTTTGTGTGTTTACATAGAAGATGTCTCTCAGATACTTTAACATAGGTAAAAATTGAGGTTAAAGTTATGAAATGTACTATCAGTGAAATAGCATTTAATGTTAAATTGTATTCATTTGCATGTAATTAAATTCTTAGATGTAGTTTTCAATATTATGATACTGATAAAAAACGACATGATATATTTTCAGTTTTTGGAAGGCACAAAACTTTATCTTGTGTGAAGAAACAACTGGACCTTTGCTTTTTGATGTTTATAAGAATGTGGTAAGAGCTATGAGCATTTGTAAGAAGCAAAATATGGAACTATTATCCTTCATTACCACACTTGCAGATCTTATCAACCAAATGTTAAAGTCTTAAGCTGATTCCAGGAAGTACTGCTAAAGAACTATTTACTCTTTAGCACTAGAGATGGACATCTTTACAAAGTCCTAGGTTTGTGCCAAAAAAAAAAAAAGTCCTCATTGTGATAGGAAGGAAGTTAACAGTAAAGATGTTAAAGGTCTCTGGTAGAGGTGAGTCTTCACTGTTTCCTCATCTGCATGCTCTGACCAGCACTGCTGGCTGCTGGAAGAGGACACTGCAGGCTCCAGTGTTCTCTCTGTGCAGCTGTCTTCTCTCCATATCGTTTCATGAGTTCTAGTCACTTCAGTACTTCTGGGCAACTTTACCTGCTTAGTTCAGGGAGCCTGCCAGGCTTGGCCTAGTTACTCACTTCCTGTTATGGCATAGAAACTCTCAAGACTAGAAGCTTGAACAATTGTAGGATTTACTTTGTTGAGTTCCAGTCTTTCAGGGCTCACTGTCCATTGATTACTAATGTTTACTGTCTTGAAGATTGTTGTTTCATGTATTTTAACATTTTTTAGTTGATTCATACAGTAGTAAAGATCTTGGTCTGAAGTAAAACACCTGTTTGATTATGCTTTATTTTTCTGTCTATAATAGAATATTTTAGGAGAATATGGGGGAAATACAGGAAAAAAGGGGGAAACAAAAAAGAAGAAAACTCCAGTAATAATTATTGTAGTTGTGCCATTATTCTCCCTATCATTTGACCATAGCACTATCCAGGAGAGGGCTGTAACATATCTTATTTTTTCTATCTACCCAATCTTCTTCATTTTCTTAGTGTTTTATTTCATGCATTCATTGACTTATTCAACAAATACTTGTTGAATCTCCATTATGTATTTGGCAATGTGAGAAGGGCCTTTTCTCAGGAGATTCCTGTGATGATTCTTACATCTCCCCCTCAATGATCTTGAGAAAGCCATTTCTGTGTTTACAACTACATTTGTGATGGAAGGGGGAAATTAAAGTACAAAAACTAGGCGTATTGTTATATTTGCGCTGTAAAAAGATGATTATGGCTGAAATATGAAGGATGTGTTAATAGATCAAAGATGCTTGGGAAAGAAATCAATAGGAGAGCTGTTAAGATGACCCAGTCAAGCAATATAAAGGTCCTATATTTGGACGGTAGTAACAAAGATGAATAGGAAAATACACATGCAAAAATTTAGAGAGTAAAATTAAAAGTAAGTAATGATTTATTGGATATGATATATGATGGAGAAAATGGTTTCAAGAAGGGCTCCACTGTTTCTATGTCTTTGTATTTTAACTGTAAGTAGTATATCAAATATTTAATTAAAATATAAGAGTGATTTTCCAATCTCTCTCACTCTTTAGTTCATTTTTTCATATGGGGTAATAATCATTATAACTATTATATGAAGGTTTGAAAAGATAACATTGAGTGATACATCAAAAAATATTAGTATAGTGCCTAGCACATAAAAGTGATTCCCTATTTTAAATATTGACATAATTTATTATTTTTATTGTTAATAGAATAGCATTATAGTGATACTTTTTAGATAAGCCTTTAAGTCACTTTCAAGTTATATTGATGATTTGAACATTGAGTACCCTCAGTATGGTAATAGTGATTAATGTAAATCAAAGTATTTGCATTTTCGTTAACACATTTTGATTTGTTAGTTTGAATCAGTTCCTCTGAATCAAACTATCTCTACATACTCTACTCAATTTGGGTTTTAGAAGTATAAAAGTGAAGCTAAGATGGACTAAGGTGACCCACCAAGGTACTGTGAATGTTACTTCTGTAAAATAAAAAATAGATTTTTCAGAAGCCATATTTATTTTACTAACTGAATCTATAATGACATTAACAACTCCTAGCAAATCTCAGAATATGGAACTACAACTCATTAGCTTCACTAAAGAATTAAAAAAGCTTTCTTCTCCCAGATACTAGTATTGTTCAATAATCATATACATAGTTACAGTATGACCCAATGAGGACCTCAGTGAACTCTCTCTCTCTCTCTAAAATAATAAAAAGGCTAGCAAAACAACATAAAACCTACCATAGCAAAGCTCTAGCAATAAGAGTGATCCTAGAGAAACTGTTGAATGTAAGCACGACAGCAGGGTCTGTGATGCTTTAACTTGAGGCTACTCCTCTATCACTCCTTTTTCCCCCACATCGATGGCATAGTGGCAAAAATACAGCAGTACTGCAGACAATGGGGAGATTTAACCTCTTCTGGAGTTCCCTTCAAAGCATCACACCCAGAGCACAGATGATATTTTGTTTGAACTTGCAGATTACTATGGAATCTCTATTCTCAGACTGTGGTGATGTTTTTTATTTAACTCAGAGAACTCAGGTCTGCTGCACAGTGGGGGATGAGAATAGAACATTCAACAATAATAGTTTAAGATTTCAATAACCCACTTTCAATAATTGATGTGGTAACTAGGCAAAAGATCAACAAGGAAATGGAAGATTTGAGCAATATTATAAACCCCTAGTCTCAACAGGCATGTATAGAATACTACACCCTGCAACAACAAAATGCATATCCTTCTGAAGTGCATAAAATCATTCTCCAGGACAGACCATTTGCTAGACCATAAAATAATCCTTCATCAATTAAAGGGATAAAAATGATACAAAATTTATGATTAACTATAGCTATCAAGGCAGAGCACTACTGGCATGAAAATAAACATACTGATTAACAGAATAGGATTCAGTTTACAGAAATAAACTCATATTTATGGTCAATTGATATTCAATTGATTTATGGTCAACTGATATTCAGTTGACCAAGGATGCCAAGATAATTCAATGGTGAAAAAAGTAATATTTTCATACATAGTGATAGGACAAATGAATATCCAAATGCACAAGAACAAATCTAGACTTCTATCTCATCTTACACAAAAATTAACTCTAAGGTATATATAGATCTAAACCTAATTGTCCACATTTTAAAATTTATAGATGAAATCATACAAGTAAATCTTTATGACCTCATGTTAGGCAGTGATCTTTTAAATATGACATCAAAAGCACAACTGGCAGTATAAATAAAAAAAGATAATTTGGATTAATCAAAATTAAAAACTTTGTCCATGAAAGGCCATAATCAAGAAAATGAAAAGTCAAGTGGAAGAATGAGAAAATCTATTTTCAAATCACATGTTGACCAAGACCTTGTATCTAAAATATATAAAGTAATTCTATTATTCAACAATAAAAAAACAAGTAATCAAATGGGCAAAGGATTTAAATAGAAATTGCTAAAAGGAAAAGAGAAAGAAATACAACTGGCCAATAAACACATATGAAGATGCTCAACAATTAGTCATTAGGAAAATGCAAATCAAAACCAAAAGAAAATACCACTTCTCATATGACGGAATGCTTAAAATAAAGGAGACCGAAAATAGGAAGTGTTGATGAAGATATGGAGATACTGGAACCCTCATATATCACTGATAGGAAGTTAAAATGGCATAGCCACTTTGAAAAACATACAGTTCTTCCAAATGATTAACCATAAATTACCAAATAATCCAGAAATTTCACTTCTTGGTGTACACCCAAAATAAACAAAAACTTAGATACTCAAAAAAATCTTAAAAATAAATTTACATAGCAGCATTATTCATAGCCAAAATATGGGGAAAAACAAAATGTTTAATATCTATTAATAAATAAACATGTTATACAATACAATAAAATATAAGACAATACAAATAATGAAATAATACATGTTACAATATAGATATAATGGAACATTAACACATGCTACAATATGGACGAACCTTGAAAACATCATGTTAAATGAAAGAAGCCAGTCACAAAGACCAGTAAAGAACAATTTTATTTACATGAAATGCTAGTCTAAGCAAATCCAGAGACAGAAAATAGATTAGCGGTTTTCCGGAGCTGAGGCTGGAAGTAGGGTCTGGAATGAGAGAGTGCAGGGTGTGAAGTCAGGTTGGAATATGGCTGCTAAAGTGCATTTGGCTTTTTGAACATCAGGTAAATATTCTAAACATAGATTTTGATGATGGTTGTACACTCATTGAAAACGCTAAAAATCATTCAACTGGATGTTGTAAACTGGTGAATTTTATGATATATGTAATATCTCAGTAAAGCTATAAAATAAAAATATGTATCAAGCAACTAATGGAGCATGCTATTTTATTCATTTAGCAAATAGAAAATTAAAATGGATAGCTTTTCCCATGACAAAGCACAATAATAGTAGTGAAGTCAAAGACAACTGGAAAACTGCCACAAATTCAGGAGATGACATACAATTTCTTTAAACATTTTCAGTCTCCTTCTGTCCTTAAAACTGCCTTTCAACCTTTTGTACCCAGGACATCTGATGTATAATAGTAGGAGTTTCATAAATTCTTTTCGTGAATGAGCATATTAAATTTTTTATGGAAAATGTATTTGTTTTGCTTTACAGTATTAATTGCAATGTTGAACTTAACATTTTGATGAAATTCCATGCATTCATTTAATTTTCATTATGAATTTTTAAAAACATTTCAGTTTATGTCTGCTTAAACTACTGCTTTATCTCACTATAAACAGTTACTATTATTGGGCCTTATTTTATTCTTGTTAATAAACATTTATTGAGCATCAAAATCATACGTCTATTATATACATAATACATTACGTAATGTATATAACAGATAATGTTATATATAATATGTAATATATGCATTACATATATATTATATAACAGATATTTTTTGTATATTTTTATTATTATATAATACATGTATTATTTTAAAGTCAGTCTTTTTGTTGTATCAATATATTGTGATTTTAAAATAATGGTCTGATGCATCTATGACTTTGGAGTATGTGGAGTATAGAATTTGTCACATAAGTATATGCTTTTTATATGCATTATTCCTTATGAACTTTTGTTTTTGGTTAAATACAAAAAAATATTTCCAAAATTTTTTCAATTGCTGAATCCTTTTTGCTATCTGGAATGGAATGACAATGACGCTCAGAACACAGGGTAAGAGTGATACGCTTCCTGCTTTAAGTGATCGCCTAAACTCTGCTTTGTTGTCTGTATGAACTCCTTTTCTTTCAGTCAGCTCCAAAAGGTAAGAGTTCCAGGTTAAAGCTGCGATGTTTTCTCTCCTTCCAACCTGAATGATTCCAGGAGAGGCTTATGATTTACTGTCTCTTCTAACCAAGCTACTTAAATCAATGAAGTTAATTTTATGAACAATTCTAAACTCTTCTATAGTTGACAAGCTGTTTTGTCACTCTCTCTTCAGTTTAAGTAGGTAAGCTGTGGGACAGTCAATATCTTACCAGGCAATTTTTCTGTATTTCTGATTATGTAACTGTGCTCTAAGCAACAAGTTTGAAGAAAATGTTATTTTATATAAAGTAAAGGGCACTATCTTATTTTTTTTTAATTAACAAAAAGAAAAATACTTCCCAGAAGGAATTTAAAATATAGCAAAACATTGTAGTGATTTCTAAGGTAGAAAATTATGGTAGTTTTGGATGGTATTTTTTCCCACTAATATCTAAATACTTGTGATAATTAACACATATTTTCAAGAAATGTGAATGAATAGAATGCAGGAATCCAAAACAGTAAGAATAATATATACAAATTACATTTTCAGATAAAACAGATATAATAATCAGATTATCTTTTCAAAAGCTAGTTATGCTGAAAGCATAAATTAGATTCTTATATACAAAGTTGTCATTATAGATAATGAACTATTTTAAGAAAATTTCTTCTAAATATATGATAATTGATTTATTAAATAAGACTACTAACTTTTTTTTTTTAGGTGATTTACTTTACCATTCAATTGAACATAATAAATAATATTGGCAAATTTGACTGAAGAAAATTCAACTAGGGGTGTTCAGATTTATGAGAATTTTCAAATTTATATAATTAAGGTTTTTTCCTTTTTTAGGCATAAAGTTCTTTTTAATTAATTTCTGAATTAAATTGTTTGCTCAAAGAAAATGAGTATGCCAACGAATATATGATTACATCTTTATCATCTGATGTTTTATTTTGTGAGTAAGACATTTTTTGCTTAAGCAGAAATACCTTCCCCTCTTAAATAGGGGAAAAGTAAAAATTCATAAGAAAAGTATAAGGTGTTTTATTTCTTACTAGTGGAATGGTTAATAATCAAAATATAGTTTTATAATCTGATTTACTGTTAGTCCTATATTCAGAAGGAAGGACAACTTAGTTGATGCTAGAATTAGGAAGAAAATAAAAATTTTGCAAATATTTTCATTGTAATTGCAGAAGCATGTTGAACTTGAACTATATTCCCTACAGGAAGCTATAACTTTCATTTATTGTTATACAGAGACTGATTCCAGGACCTGAGAAAAAAATCACATTAGCCCTTAAAATTCTTTTGCAAATTAATAATAATGTTGATATTAAAGTCAATCTCTCCATAATTTATATTATTTGATGTATCAGTTCATATGATGTTAAATTCATAAAACTTAAAGAAATATTAACACTTTTCCTTTTGTATTTATGATAAAACTAACTTGAGTTTATCTATGATAAACTCATTTAGATGGGCATATATAAAAATGTTTTAAGAGACTTCCACTTTTCTAAAAGACCTGTCTTTGTGTTCTTATCTTCTAAACCTTCCTGAAATTTAAGTCAATGTATTATTTTTTCTTTTTATTATTTTTTAATAATGTTTCCCCATTATCAGTTAAGAAGAATAACTGTTGAATGTTTCTCTAGGTCAACCAGGAAATCCATGATGAGCCTAGCACCTAACAAGTAGCCTTTGGAAGGGCCTTAAGAATGGGATAGGGTCACTTGAGAGCCTTTTCCTTTTCAGTCTAAAGAATTTTTTAAAATTTATTTTATGATTTCTACTAAAACTGATGTGTAGAACTAGTGGACAGATAAGCAGAAAATAGTCAATTTAGTCAAACTTCTTGTGACAGAAAGTTTCACCCCTTACAAGTTGGTTATCTTCTCCATTAAATCCTAATGAGAAATATTATTTAATATAATCTAAGAACCCCTCCCATAATCTTTCCTAATGTTTTAGTTTATATATTTAAAGTTTATTTTAAAAAGTCCATATAAAATAAATTAGCAATAAATTACTGAATTGCATTTGCACTTGTTATAGGTTGGCATTGGTGACAGAGGAGACAAAATTATTTTAAGCAATGTCTCCTTTTTCACATAAAGAAAAAGAGATGATTTACTTGTCTTATCTCTAATAAAAGTATTAACTACTGTCATGAGTAAAATTTCTAGAATCAAATAGAATTAAACATAAATACATTCTTAATAAATGGGCACACTTTATACCTTGTGTCTATATTAAATTAGCAGATAATATGTGGTTAGCAACAAAAAGCACCAGTTATATTTCTTGTCCTTATACTAAAACGTATGTATTAAATCTGTCCAGGCACAGTGGTTCACGCCTCTAAGCCCAGCACTTTGGCAGGCTGAAGTGGGTGGATCACTTGAGGTCAGGAGTTCAAGACCAGTCTGGCGATATGGTCAAACCCCGTCTCTACTAAAAATACAAAAATTAGCCAGGTGTGGTGGATTATGTCTATAATCCCAGCTACTCAGGAGGCTGAGATAGTAGAATCTCTTGAACCCAGAAGGCAGATGTTGAAGTCAGCTGAGACCACACCACTGCACTCCAGCCTGGGCAACAGAGCAAAGACTCCATCTCAAAAAAAATAATTAATTAATTGAATTGAATTGAATTAAACATAATAAAACATATGTATTAAATCTGATTACTTGACACATTTTTTGGTTAGAAATTTATTTCAGTGCTATACACAATGCAATATTTTTCAATAATTTTTTATTTAGAATTCATCCTTTTTTCACAATTGTGATCATTTATCACATTATACTCAGTTGAGCTGATTTATCTGCAGGTATTAAAATTGTAGCATTTAGACTCCAGATATTTCCCGAAGTTAGTAAATATAAACCATAAGGGGAACATATCCACCATATAGATTTTATTAAAATAAAACAATGAAAACCATGCCAAAGTTCATTGCATTTCTTTTCATTAAAAACATACTAGTTCAAATTTTGAATGCCTTCTGTTGGAAGTCTATAGAAGTCATAGGTTATATCAGTAAATAATGACACTTTACTACAAATGATGAATAGTTTTAACTCCGTTGTTTTTAAATTTATATGTCTTTTAGACCTCTTCGCTTTCTCTCTCTCTCTCTTTCTCTCTCTCTCTCTCACACACACACACACGATTGATAATATTCATAAGTGCCCTGCTTGTAAGGTTTTCTTCCATGCCACAAGACTTATATCCTAGATGAAACCAATCTGAACTGTGAAAATCCTCATTTCTACTGGGAATTTTATTTTTAGATTTTCACTCTCCATCCATCTGCCTTTGAGCAATCTTCTGTGCTTCAAGCATGAGCAAGCAATATTAATCCAATTTCTAGTTTCTCTGAAGCACATTATGTTAGATCATATGCACTTCAGTGGTTCTCCTTAGGAACTTTGTGTTTACTTAACTGTTTCACTATCAGCCTTTATCAAAAGAGTAGCAAGGAAATACATAAAACTAGATTAACGTTATTTTCTACCTTAGGAAACAGCCCAACAATTCCAGAACAAAGGAATCATATGATATGATGAAATATTATCTGACACAAAGCAAAATTACACATTGATATTTGAGCAGATATCAATAAACTAGAAAAGAATAGCTTATTGCTCTAATGCTCAGATACTTTAATTATGTTCGAGGGAACAAATGGAAACTTCTTCAATTTTAATAAAATAATATAATTTTATATGAAATCATTTTAATTTGTATACATTTATTTTCATCCCTTCAAAATTATTTTGAAATATTAAAAAATAAAATATATCTACTCAATGGGCGAAATTATTCTAGAAATAGGGTACTATAAATTTAAAACTTGTAATAACTTTTAAAAGCAAAATGAAAATATTGTCCAATTTATTCTTTGTTATTTTCAAAATATATTCATTGCCCCGCATCTTCACAGAAAACAGATTGATTAGGTCTGCATGATGCAAACCTTTAAATAACTATTGATAATTTGATTAAACATTAGATAGTATTAAAAATAAATCTGAATAAATGACCACTTTAATATTCTTTAAATTTCCTGGGTAATTCCAAAGATAATAACAAAGTTACTTGTTTTATCTAAAGGGAGTACAATTTAAGCATATCAATCTATCAATATATTTAGTAATGCCACAAATAAACAGCTGGTCCTGAAAATTTCATATAAGCCAGAACTTAGAACATATGTTCTTCAACTTAAAGTGGATAAAATTTAATTTGATTTTGCACATATGTATGTAAGGACTAAGTAATAGGTACAAGCTATGGTAGTTACTGACCCCCATAGAAAAATCATTGCATGGTAATAAAAGGAATTAAAAATAAAATAAAGGCTCATGGAGAAAGAAGAAATAAAAAACATTCAAATCTGCATTAGGTTTAGAAACTATTTGTTTCATCTTCATAAGCACATTATTTTGCTCTGCCACAAAAGAACAGGCATTTAATAGATCCTTGCAATGTGGAATAATTAATGCCAGAGCTTAGCTCAGATGCTGATCTTTTCCTTAAATTTCAGGACTGTTCCCAATGCATCACTACTGTTCAATAGAAATATTAGGCTATTACCTGGGAGGGAGCACTTTGATCTATTATCAGCTGTTCTCACACATTTGAAACCTATGGTGAATTAAAATGACAGGCAAACTTGAAATGTGTTACGAAGAAAACTTCTTTTAAATGGGTGGAAGGAAAAAGGAAGATTGGAGAGGAACAAACAGAACAGTGTCCTTCAGTACCAAGGACAGAGTGTGGACTAGAGATGCTAAACCCAGAGCATATACACAAATTTACAGGCCTTAGGAGGAAAAAAAAAAAAAATAAAGACCACCAAAACCAGGAACACAATCTGGGTTGGGTTGGTCATAGACCCAAAAGGAAATAAAATTTAACCTATTGAGAACATTTCTCAAAAGCTTCAGGCAGAGTTAAGGAAACAAAAAAGGTATAATGAGCGAGGCATCCAGATACTAGCAACGTCAGAGCATCATTCTGTCCATAGATTGAAGAAAAAAAAGAACAGGAAACATTTTTACGATTCTTCAATGAGAATTTGAACTACTGGCGAAAGGGATACCTAAGCAGTTGTGGAGAAAAGCAGCTGCAAACAAAAAATAATGCATCCCCAAAGCAAAGGAGAATAGAGAATCTTCACTCTTGCCCTCCAGTCTCACATGGGTGCTTTCCTTCTGTTAAACCTAATCATAAACCAGCCAGCATCGTGTCCCTAGGGACAATATCCGAAGGGGGTGACACATGAGGTGATGAGAGCAAAAATTGATAGGGTGCGCAAGTAAAAAGAATAACCACGTAATTCATCTGTGCTCAAATTTTCAAGGTTCACAATGAAGAAAAAGACTAGTTGTTCTACTGTGGTTAAATTTTAACTTTTTTTAGTTTTTAGGGGTACACAAGATTAGTAAAGGTCAGGCAAGATGGCTCATGCCTGGAATCCCAGCCCTTTAGGAGTCTGAGGCAGGTGGATCACCTGAGGTCAGGAATTTGAGATCAGCCTGGCCAAAGTGGTGAAACCTTATCTCTACTAAAAATACAAAAATTAGCCAGTGTGGTGGCACTCACCTGTAATCCCAGGTACTTGGGAGGTTGAAGCAGAAGAGTCACTTGAACCTGGGAGGTGGGGGTTGCAGTGCACCTAGATCATGCCACTGCACTTCAGCTTGGCTGACAGAGTGAGACTGTCTCGAAAAAGAAAGAGTTGTATATATTTATGGGGTATATGTGATGTTTTGATACACGCATACAATGGGTAAGTAATGATCATATGAGAGTATTTGGGATATCCATCATCTCAAACGTTTACCCTGACTTAGGGTTGGGAGCATTCCACATTCACTCCTCTAGTTATTTTGAAATACACAGTAAATTACTATTAACTATAGCTGTCACATTTTGCTACCAAACACTAGATCTTATTCCTTCTAACTGTATTTTTGTACCCATCAACCAAGTCCTCTTTAACCTCTCCTCCCCAGTACTCTTCTGACCAACTGGTAACCATCATTCTATTTTTTTTTAATCTCCATGAGATCAAATTTTTAATGCCAATATGAGGAGAACATGCGATGTTTGTCTTTCTGTGCTTGGCTTATTTCACTTAACATAATGTAATGTCCTCCAGTTCCACTGATGTTGTTGCAGATGACAGGACTTCATTCTTTTCATGGCTGTGTAATATTCTATTGTGTATATGTACCACATTGTCTTTATCCATTCAACCATTAGTAGACACGTAGGTTGATTTCATATATTGGCTACTGTAAGTAGCTGCAATAAATATGGGAGTACAAATATCCCTTTGATGTATTAATTTTATCTCTTTTGAATATATTTGCAGCAATGGCATTGCTGCATCATATGGTAGTTCTACTTTTAATTTTCTTAGGAACCTCCATACTGTTTTCCATAGTGGCTGAACTACTTTGCATTCCCATCAACAGTGTATGAGCATTCCCCTTTCTCCATATACTTGCTGCCATCCATTTGTTTTCTTCATTTTGATAAAAGCCATTTAACTGGAGTGAGATGATATTTCATTGCGATTTTGATTTGCATTTCTCTGATGATTAGGGAGGTTGAGCATTTTTTCATATACCTGTTGACCATTCCTATCTTTTGAAAAAAATGTCTATTCAGATATGTTGTCCATTTTTAAATTATGTTCTTTGTTATTTTGTTACAGAGTTTTTGACCTCATTATATATTTTGATTACTAATCCATATTGGTTAAATCGCTTGCAAATATTTTCTTCCATCCTGTTTGTGGATTGTTTCCTTTGCTGTACAGAAGCTTGTTAGTTAGATGTGATCCCCTTTGTTCATCTGTGCTTTGGTTGCCTGTGCTTTACAGGTTTTACTCAAAAAATCTTTTCCCAGACTGAGGTCCTGTAGAATTTTCCCAATGATTCCTTCTAGTAGTTTTGTTGCTTCAGGTCTTAGGTTTCACTCTAATCAGTTTTGATTTTATTTTGTATATCGAGAGCAATAGTGGACTACTTTTCTTCTTGTGCCTATGAATATGCAGTTTTCCCAGAACTATTTTTTGAAGATACTGGCTTTTCCCCAATGGATGTTCTTCTCACCTTTGTTGAAAATGAGTCAACTGTAAATGTGCAGATTTATTTCTTTGTCCTCTATCCTTTTCCACTGCTCTATGTGTCTGTTTTAATACCAGTACCATGTTATTTTGTTTACTATAGCACAGTATAAGCTGAAGTCCAGTAATGTGATTCCTCCAGTCTTGTTCTTTTTGCTCAGGATGACTGTGGCAATTCTGGGTCTTCTGTGGTTCCATGCAAATTATAGTATTATTTTTTCTGTTTAAATGAAGAACATCATTAGTATTTTAATAGGTATTGCATTGAATCTCTGCTTTGAGTGATACAGACATTTTAAAATAAGATTTTTTTCAATCTGTGAACATTAAATATCTCTCCATGTTCTCTATCCTCTTCAATTTTGTGCATCAATATTTTATAGTTTCATTGTAGAAATATGTCACTTCTTTGGTTCAGTTTATTTCTACACATTTTATTTTATTTGTAGCTGCTGTAAATGAGATTGCTTTTAAAAAAAACTTTTTCGTTGTCTATATATGTCTGTCTCTTAGCAAATTTCTGTGATTATTATTAGTTTTGATAGTGAATTTCTGTGATTATTATTATTTTTGATACGTTTTTCTTTTTCTTTCTTTCTTTCTTTCTTTTTTTTTTTTTTGAGACAGAGTCTCACTCTGTCACCCAGACTGTAGTGCAGTGGCATGATCTCAGCTCACTCTAACCTCCATCTCCTGGATTCAAGTGATTCTCCTGCCTCAGCCTCCTGAACAGCTGAGATTACAGGTGCACACAACCACGCCCAGCTAACTTTTGTATTTTTAGTACAGTTGTGGTTTTACCATGTTGGTCAGGCTGGTCTCTCCTGACCTCATGATCCACCCACCTCGGCTTCCCCAAGTGCTGGGATTACAGGTGTAAGCCACCGTGCCCTGCTTCAGTAGGTTTCTCTTTCAGTCTTTATACTAAATATATGAGTGGTTTATACACTACAATTATAGTATTAGAGTATTTAGTATTTGTGTGTGTACTTACTCATACCAGTAAGTTTTATACCTTTAGATGATTTATTTTTTGTGTTCTATTCTTTCGGACTGAAAAACTACCTTCAGTCTGCTTGTAGATTTATCATTTTGAGGCTATTTTGTAGGTTTTGCTAGTATACTCTATTGTTTTTTATTCATTATTCTTTTTTCTCCTCCAACTGTATATTTTTAAATAGCTTGTCTTGAAACGTTGTAATTATTTTTTTCTGCTTGATCAATTATGCTTTTGAGACGTTATGGTGCATTTTTCAGTTTGTCAATTGAATTTGTCAATTGAATTTTTCAGCTTGAGGACTTCTGTTTGATTTTTAAAAATTATTTCAATATCTTTGTTAAATTTCTCTGAGAAAATTCTGCATGTCTTCTCTGGGTTTTCTTGAAGCTCATTGAGCTTCCTCATACAACTTTTTGAATTTTTTTTCTTTTGTCTGAGAGATCCCTTATCTCTCTACATCACTCCAGGACTGGTCACTGGTGCCTTACTTAGTCCATGTGGTGAGGACATGGTTTACTGAATGTTCTTGATGCTCATAGACATTTGTTTATGTCTGGGCATAGAAGAGTTTTTATTTTACGAAAACTGGAAGGTATTTATTCCGGTTTTTATAGTTTGGCCTTGTTTGTGCCTATCCTTCTTGAAGGAACTTCCAAGAATTCAAAGGGGATTGGGTTTTATTCCCTAGCCTGTAGTCACTTCAGCCATTCCAGCACTAGGTGATGCCCTAAGCCCATGTATGTCGTGACTCCTGCAGAGCCCTAAATACATAGCCCTGGTGGACTTTGAGAAGATAAGGGAGAATTTCCTGGGTTCCCAAAAAGACCATTGCTTTCTTCCCTTCCTTTCCCACAAGGAGTCTTTTTCTGCACTGACTGCTTAGAATTGGGGGAAGGGCAACATGGGCACTGTCATGGGCACAGCTGGCACTGTGCTAGGTTGTACCTGAAGCCCACATCTTCTCAGGCCAGCACAGTACTGACTCTCCCAAAATCCATGGCAACTACTGCCTGGCTGCCATTGATGTGTATTCAAGGCCCAAGGCCATTTTAGTCAGCAGGTGTGAACCCTGCTGAGACTGTCCCACCAGGGCTGGTGTATTCCCTTCTGGTCTGGGATGTGTCTAGAAACACCATCCAGGAGGAAAGTCCTGGAACTGGGGGTTTGAAGAGTATGCATAGTACATTATTTTGCTGTGGCTGAACTGGTATCCAGCTATAAGACAAAGTTCCCTATACTCTTGCCTTTTCTTCCTCTAAGTAGAAGGAGTCTCTTTCTATGTTTCACTGCCTAAAGTTGAAAGAGGGATGATCTATGCACTTCCTTGGCAGCTGCAGCTTCCATCTCACCGGATTGAACCCTAAGGCCGAAGCCTTCAAGGGCCAAACAGCAACGGGGCCTGCTCAAGGATTGCAGTTGCTGTGGCATAACTGCATCTCAAATTTATTCAGAGCCCCAGTCTACTTTAGTCAGCAGCGGTAAAGTGGGCTAGAACTTGGGTTCCCACCCCTGAGGTGGAGGATTCCCTTCTGGTCCAGGACTGCTCTAAAGGCTGTCTCAGTGGATTTCAGTGCAATTCTGCCTGATGTTGTGTTTTACTGCATCAGGGTGGCACTGAGTTCCAATGCAAAGTGCCACACTCACTTCACTCTCCCTGTCCCAAGCATACAGCTTTTCTCTCCCTGCTGCTCTGCCTGAGGCTGGGGAAGGGGTGGTATAGGCCATGAGAAATTATCCTTCCTATCCTCTTTGATGCTTCTTTCCTTGTCATTATGTTACTTATGGTTTTGAGTAAGGTGCTTTCTTTGCTTGGATAGCTGTTCAATTTGTCATTTCTGTGGGGAGGACAATCGCTGGAGGGTTCTATTTAGCCACCTCACTCTGCCTCCTTACGGTAACATTTTTATAAACTCATTTAATTAACTACGAATCATGTAGAAAGCCTATTTCTAATTTTGCAAATTACCAGCCAGTGTCTACGCTTTAGAAGACATAACCACAGTGTCAATGGCATTGCTGCTTTAAAACAAAACACATTGTAATTTGGGGAATTTGTATTACTTCATTTTCTTCAACTTGATTGGCATTGAATTTCATCTTTATGCTAATTTACGTAATATATTATTCTGTAGACCAGATTTAACTTCATAGCAAATAAATTTTATTTTATAAAATTTATATTTTATATTATAAAATTTATATTATAAAATTTATTTTGCTTATACATAGAAATTTTAAAGAAACTACATATTATATTTTATTTTGATGCAATTTATTTTGAAAAGTATGACCCAGTGCCCAAAAGGGAAAGACTATATTAAGTCAGCAGTATTTTATTTTCTTGGTTTTGTGGAGGTAATATGTCAAAGCATTTGTGTATATTTTTATCCTTAAGCTCACAAAGATCTCTAGATACAAAAATGGCAAAATCAATCTGGGAAACGCAAAAAAAAAAAAAAAAGGAGAGCAGACTCCTTTCCAACTTCTGCTCTATTAGTCATAATTTTTCACATAGTATTTATAGTATTATCCATTAGAATATTTTTAATTTGAACTAATGTTTCCTGAGTCCACTCTTATCATGACAGTTGTCATTAATAATGCATTCTTCAAAAACTTATCTTTCCCATATTTTAAAATTAAATTAGTGACAGTGGCAATAGCTATAATTGAGAGAAGCATGTATGTGAGCTCAATTCCTGTTCAACCCTCTCTTCCATCTCTCTGTAAATAAACATGCCACACACTCATATTCTTGCTTTCTAATCTTGGACTTGTGCAGGGATACCAATATTGCTAGTGATCAGTCTCCCTTTCCTTCTGAGGTTAAAGCAGATATTACTGATGCATGGGGAGTCTTTCTCATTGAATAGAGATACAACCAAATACTATTTTTAATCATTTCTCTGCAGCCAGAATGAATTGATAGGTGGTTGCAAGAAAGTTGAGACCTATTGTTCTTTCCTGAGCTAGTTACACATCATTGAATTTTGAACTGAATCTTCAAGTGTAAATTGGAATTAAAATACTTATTTTTAAAGAATTTGCTTACATTTTATAAGATGATGTATGAAAAATGTCTCACATTTTAAAGGCACTTAATAAATGTTAGCTTACCTCCTACTTTCTCCCTCTACCATAAATATCAAGATATTTACACTATTTCATTGTATGTATACCATGTTGCTAAATATTTTTTGTATGTTTAATATTCATATGTTCTAATTCATCTACTTTTATATTTATCTCATTTAAATAAATTTATCAAAGTTAATTAAAATTTAGTGTATGACTCATTTGCCATACATATGTCTATGTTTAGTTCAACAATTCAGTTCTAAAAATATTTCTTTAGCACTTCCTAATTATGTAATGCCTGTCTGGGAGGTACGATGACATTCAAAGAAAACGTAGGCAAAATGATCGTGCTCCAAGAGTTCGAAAATCGATGAAGAAGAAACAGATATATAAATTAAACATATTTCAAACCTTTGTTGATGTTCTCATTGTTTTTATATGAAGTTTAAAAAAATTATCTTCCTTTATAGCAAATCTATTAAGGTTAGCCCCATCTAAGATTAAGTGTTACTAGTCTAGTCATAGCCAAGCTAGAATAAAAATATTTAGACATTAAAAGAACACTCAGGAATTGCCTATGTTTGCAGTGTCTTCGTGCAATCCCAGGAGTGGTTCTGGAAACTTTAAATTTGGATCTTGTAGTTGTTTCCCAAAGGTCAGAGGGGGTCAGAAACATTTGGTTTCGCCATGTTTCCAATTGTTATCTGTTATATCTGTCTGTTTCTGTTTCTCTGTCATATGCACTTATACATATGCATAGATCGATCAAAACAGTGTCAAGCCTAAACAAGAAAAACAAAGATGTTTTTAACTGCCTCATAACTCATGAGTTCACATAACTGCACTAGAGTTAGCATAGTCTCATTGTTATGCAGTGCCATGATAATTCCTCTCCTTCGCCTCCTCACCCTTCTTTTAAAACATGCTATTTCAGGTCTACCTGGAATAATAAATGGCTAACGTTAAAACATATATATTTTACAACCTGCTACCTTAGCTACACCAAGACCAGGTGGAAGCCTTGAAATTTCTTCTTATAAGTACTTGATTAAATTTTTAGCTAGGGGTCATTCTTCTCCCCAATCTCTCTATGGAGAAGAGACATTCATTTTCTTCTTCCAGTTACAAGAACTTTTCAAGGAGGAACAAGTAGTCTGTGATTTTTGATTACTGTAGAGAAAACCAGTCAAATAAGGACTTAGAAGAGACCACTGAATTTGTTAACTAGTGCGTCATTGGTGAATTGAGCTCTCAAAGGCTGCAGTTTCAGCAAATTGGTAGGAAGAAAAATTGCAAAGAGTAAGCTGAGATTAGAAAAAAAAAACCACTAGAAGTAATAGTACTATTTTGATAATTTTGCCAGTGAACCATTAGAAAGATTAAGAATGCAGATTGTGGAAATACTGGTTTTAAAGGACCATATTTCAAGATATCAAAATGAGAAAGCTTACTATCCCTAATGAGCCATTGCTAGAGAAAACAAAAACAAAACATACCCAAGAACCTGAATTTGTAGAAAATTATTTTCAAGAGGCAATTTGTTTAGAAGCCAACTTCTTGTCTGGGATGGTTACATCACTAGTTTTTTGTTGTCGTTGGAGAATGCATACAAAATATTTTGTATGTTGGTCTGATTTGGGGGATGGTCTTGGTCATGTGTTCAAACCATCATTGAACTACTACAGCTTGTTGGAATGCTCATCATACCTTTATCACTTCATTCATAGGCTTGGCGGAAGGACTTCTTAAGTTTCTGTGGTGTATGGGGGAAGCCATGGCTTTAGAGGTGATAAGAACATGACAACTTCCATAGTTCTGGCAATGTCCTAATGGCTAATAGCTGAGTTTGTTAAAGGAACACCACACGTTTCATAGAATGGAGACCCCATGGTTTACCTCATCTCTGCACTACCTGCATTTCACAAACTAAGGATTCCCCATGGAAGAAGCATAAAAGAAAACTGGCAACTCAAGAGAAATTTCTTTCCTTATATCAAAGATGGTAGAATCAGGCATCAAGCCTGCTCTCTCATCTATTTTATGGCTTTCTTCTAGACTTAACTCTACAAAGCCTCATTCATTAATGAGGCCAACTGAACCAATCACTGTTGCTTCTAAGCATTGCATAGTGATAGGAAGGGCTATTACGAGGCAACACACTGATCATCAGTCAATGTCGGCTTCAGGGTCAGCTCACCTCAGTTAGAATCCTGCTCTGTTTCTTGCTAGGAGGGCACTGTCAAACCGTATAACCTGCAGAATCCTAAGTCGTCTCATCTATAACATTTAGGGAGAGATAATTTCTTTACCCTACAGTTCTTGTGAAATATAAATGAGATAATGTTAGTGATTTACTTAGCATAATCAATGGCACAGAATAAACAATAATCAGTTTATTCTGTGCCATTGACTATGCTAAGTATATCATTAAGAACTGTTAATATTGCCTGTCTTCTTACTTCGTTGGTTTTCTTTTTTTTTTTTTTTTTTAAGAGGAAGTCTTGCTCTGTCACCAGGCTGGAGGGTAGTGGTACAATCTCAGCTCACTGCAATCTCTGCCTCCTGGGTTCAAGCAATTCTTCTGCCTCAGCCTCCTGAGTAGCTGGGACTGCAGGCGCAAACCACCATGCTCAGCTAATTTTTGTATTTTTAGTAGAGACAGGATTTCACCATGTTGGCCAGGATGGTCTCGATCTCTTCACCTCGTGATCCACCCACCTCGGCCTCCCAATATGTTGTTATTTTCTACCTTCTATCTTTCAAAAATAAATTCATATATGTTTTCCCAATGTTCAGCAAAGCATAGCTTATATTTGATCACTGACTAATGATGAGTTTCTGGCTTAGATCACATGAAAATCAAGCCCTGAAATCTTTGGACAAATCTACAGAAAAGCAAGCCTGGCCAAGATTATTAATAACCAGATGAAAAATAGAAAAACATATCTTTGGGGGCTGGGCCTGGTGGCTTACACCTGTAATTTTAACACTTTGGGAGGCCAAGGTGGGTGGAGCATCTGAGGTCAGGAGTTTGAGACCAGCCTGCCCAACATGGTAAACCCTGTCTCTACTAAGAAATACAAAATTAACTGGATTTCGTGGCGCATACCCATAATCTCAGCTACTCAGGAGGCTGAGGCAGGAGAATCACTTGAACCTGGGAGGTGGAGGTTTCAGTGAGCCAAGATTGTGCCATTGCACTCCAGCCTGGGCAAGAAGAGTGAAACTTCATCTCAAAAACAAATAAACAAACGAAACATATCTTTATGTGTCTGTTTGTATTTCGATAATTACATTTCTAGAAATAGAAATTGCAAGAGTAACAATGAGAAGACATCAGCAGTATTATATGGTAACAGATGAGGTGTTTTTGTCTACATTTGTTTTCAAAACAAGATTACATGGGAAGAAAATAATTTCCTATTACAGTCTATAAAATATAGTTGCCTGGAATTTCCTCCTAAGAAAAATGTTACATCATCAAATATAACTAAATAAAAGTTTTGCTCTTTGTTCTTTTAGAAAGTTAAAAAGCATATTATATTAAATGGTCTTTAAAAAATGTTTAAAAAAGGAATTGCTTAATTTTATTTAAAATTTACCCTAAAATCCTGAAACCTCACAGTACTAATGTTTTGTATGACTCACTCAGTAAAATGTTGGAGTAGTTTGAATTCACAGTTTTTATTCCATCTCTGACTAAACACTGATAAATTTCTATTGGAAATATAGAAAACCTATGCTCCTGCTAAAAATTTGCATGACTGAAGTAGAAACTGACTGCAATAGTAAAGATAGTGGAGAAAAAGACACAAAGAATGAGATCTGACGAACTGTGCTTTGTACAGGTCAGCAGTCGGAACTATGTGGAAAGGGAACTTTCAGAAAACTACCTTTTTTTGAATAAAATACAAATGTACTCTGCCATTCTGCCTCAGAAAGTGTTTCATTTTCTGTGAAATATGTTTATAATGTTTATACTGTAAAATATTTCTACTGTCTTCTAAGAGAAGAAGTTTAGGAGGAGCTGAAGTCATATGCTAGGTCTTAAAGCTCACACTCCATCAGCAATGTCTGATGGACCATCAGTGATGTCTCCATGCTCTGCTATTATGCTGCAATTTGACACTGCAGTGTTGAAAAGAAAAACAAATTATATGACTGAGCTTTTGAAAAAGCTATATTTCTATATAAAGTCTCCTTTGATGTCTTTTATTCTATAGTGACTGAAACATATCAATTTTAAGCAAAAAGCTGTTGATCATGGTTTAGCCCCAATTACAATCATGAATGCCCTATATATGTTTCTCTCATCATTATGGTTTTTGAGATAGAAAATGCTTTGAAACCTCAGGAAATTTAGTTGAGCTTTTATTTTTCCACTAGTATATCATATTTTAAAAGGCTGTTTTACTCTTCAAAATGTGAATATAGACTTCTCTTTTATAAAACAAGAGGAATCGATTTTTTCTGCCCCTGTATTATTTATTCTTTTGATTTATTTGTTGCTAGTCAAGTGAGTTTCAAAGACAAGAAATGTAAGTTTTCTACCTACTGAAACCTTATAGATGACTAAAGGAAACAGACTTTTAATCAAAATAATTCCCGGAACCAGGTGAAGTACCAAAGTAAACAAGTATGCCAAGTGTCATGTATTGTGGTAGCACAAAGGTTGAAATAAGCTATTCTCCTTAGCGTGGAAAGAAGCATAGAGTGAAGTAGACTAGGTTTGACCTAAGTTCAAGCTTCACAGAAAAAATGACTAAAATGGGGCTTACCAGGTGAATAGGACCTCTAGTAGTATAGGACTTAAAACGCAGAAAATCACGGAATCATATGGACTGTACAGAAGCTTCAGTTATTACAATATAAACAGGTAGAGC
Organism: Cheracebus regulus; assembly: GCA_963574635.1. Taxonomy (NCBI): domain Eukaryota; kingdom Metazoa; phylum Chordata; class Mammalia; order Primates; family Pitheciidae; genus Cheracebus; species Cheracebus regulus. The sequence goes on along the minus strand of CAUYQU010018043.1, from coordinate 4,711 downwards.
TATGCCATGAAAAATCTTATGTTTATAAACTGGAAATAACTTATAAATTAACTATGTCTATATGCAATTAAGATGCCAGGTGGATCGTTCCAAGCTGACACGTAGGTTTAAATTCTAGAAGTTCAGATAGTTTATTGCATCATTAACTCACCTGGAACACATAAATATTTACTGATTTGGAGTACTGAAGAAAGCACTGGGTTAATGAAAACAAGATATAATTTTGATAATGTGGTGTTCGAGTGGCTTGTGTGTATAAAGATGGACTATCTACTGGAGGAATTAGACATTTGTTTAATTCTTAAGAAAGACGGGCTATAGTTAAAAATTTTGGAGATATTATCTAACTTTTAATGAAAAATATTATAACTATTTTAAGGTAGGTACTTTGATAGGTTCTAGAAAAATATCTTGTGAACAAGGTGACAGATTCCTTAATTCCTTGGAGTTGCCAATCTACTGAATGAAGGGAAAAAAATCTTTCCATGTGCATTGTAGATCACATTTTTCTAGGTTATCCAATTTTAATCTTTCCTTCTATTTGAGCTGTTTTACCACTCAGTCAACTTAGACATATCTGATGGCAATGAAAAGTAATTATTGTCAACAGATATACAAAATTCTGCCCATTGGAGGTTCAATTGACTTCCACCCCCATGTAAAAATCCTTCATTGCCTCTGTTTACATACTCGTTTGAATTCCTCAACTCTAAATGTGCCTGTTCTTTGAATTCTCCATCCCATTTGTTAAAAGATTATCTTAATAATTAGTTAAATAAAATGTTTAACATATTTTTATTTGATATCTGTATAAATCCTTCTATAGAAAATAATCTTAATAATAGAAACTATAGATATTCAATATGCATTTACAATACAATGAATGCCTGGAAAGGAACCACAAGTCTAATTGGAAAGTATACTACAGGCGCATTAGGCCATTTCCTCCCCATGAGACAATACAAAGACTAAAGGCCAGAAGGTTTGGTAGCAATTAGTCAGCTGAAACAGAAGAAACAAAGTTCAAGGACCTGGAGGCAAATAAAGAAGTTGCTAAATGTAAAGAGAGGATTCCATTATATTTGGATAAAAGCAAGAAAGAGGGAGAGTTGAAAATACAAAACGGCAATCAACACTAAAATCAGAAGCTCTTCCAAGAATATATACTTTTCTCAAGGACAACTAAATGATTGTATTAGGCTGTTGTCAGACTGCTATCAAGAAATACTTGAGACTGGGTCATTTATAAAGAAAAGAGTCTTAATTGACTCACAGTTCCACAGAGTGTATAAGAAGAATAATGCTGGCATCTGCTCAGCTCCTGAGGGGGCCTCAGGAAACTTACAATCATAGCAGAAGGTGAAGAGGAAGCACACATATCACATGCCCAGAGTAGGAGCAAGAGAGAGGAGAGGAAGTGGTACACACTTTTAAACAATGAGGTATCGTGACATTTAACTATCATGAGAACAGCACCAAATGGATGATGCTAAACCATTCATAAGGACCTGTTCCCATTATCCAATCACCTCTCACCAGACCCCCGCTCCAACATGGGATTACAATTCAACATGAGATTTGGTAGGGACACAGATCCAAATCATATCATTCCTCCTGTGGCTCTTCTCAAATCTCATGTTCCACTCACATTTCAGAACTAATCATGCTTTCCCAACAGTTCCCCAAAATTTTAACTTTCTCCAGCATTAACTCAAAAGTCCAGAGTCCTAAATGTCCTCTGAAACAAGGCTAAGTCCCTTTCTGCTATGAGGCTATAACATCAAAAACAAGTTAATTACTTCCAACATACAATGCCAGTATAAGCATTGGGTAAATATTCCCAATCCAAAAAGGAGGAATCAGCCAAAACAAAGGGGCTACAGGTCCCATGCAAGTCCAAAACTCAGCAGGGCAGTCATTAAATCTTAAAGGTCAAAAATAATCTCCTTTGACTTTATGTTTCACATCCAGGGCACACAGATGCAAGTGGTGGGCTCCCCTCAACTCCTGCACTCTGCATACCTGCAGCCTTACCACCATGTGGAAGCTGCCAAGGCTTATGACTTGCACCCTCTGAAGTAAAGACCTGAGCTGTACCTGAGCCCCTTTGAGCCATGACTGAAGCTGGAGTGGCTAAAATACAGGGAGCAGTATCCCTAGGCTGCAGAGGAGAGCAGGGCCCTGGGCCTGGCCCATGAAACCATTCTTCTCCCCTAATACTCTTGGCCTGTGATGAAAGGGGCTGCTACAAAGGTTTCTTAAATGTCCTAGAGGCCTGTTCCCCATCAACCATCTCGGCTATTATCCCTTTGCCCTTTTTCACGTATGCAAATTTTTGCATCTGGCTTCAATCCCCCAACTTAAAATGGGCTTTTCTTTTCTACCCCATGACCAAGCTGCAAATTTCCCTAATGTTTACATGGTTTCCCTTGAAAATATGAGTTCCAATTTCAGGTCAAGTGTATGAGCTTAGGTTGTTAGAGGCGGCCAGGCTGCCCTTGAATGTTTTGTTGCTCAGAAATTTCTTCCACAGAATACCCTAAATCATCACATTGAAGTTCGAAGTTCCATGGATCCTTAGGGCAGGGGTGCAATGCAGTCAGGTTATTTGCTAAGGCATAACAAAGTGACCTTTGCTCCAGGTCACAATTAGTTCCTCATTTCCATCTGAGACCTCCTCAGCCTGGCCTTTACTGTCCATATCACTGTCAACATTTTGGTGAAAACCATTTAATCAGTCTCCAGAAACTTCCAAACTGTCCCTCATTTTCCTGTCTTCTGAGCCCTTCAAACCCTTCCAATCTCTGACTGTTACCCAGTTCCAAAGTCACTTCCACATGTTTCAGATATCTTTATAGCAATGCCCCACTTCTTAAAACAATTTTTTTTTGTATTAGTCTGTTCTCACACTACTATAAAGAAATACCTGAGACTGGGTATTGTATAAGAAAATATGTTTAATTGGCCCACAGTTCTGCAGGCTGTGCAGGAAGCATGATGCTGACATCAGCATGGCTCCTGGGGAGGCCTCAGGAAACTTACAATGATGCGGGATGGTGAAGGGGAAGAGCACACCTCACATGGTCAGAGCAGGAGCAAGAGAGAGGTGGGGAGGCGCTATGCAGTTTTAAGCAACCAGGTCTTGTGAGAAGTCACTCACTGTATGGTATCAAGGGGCAATGGTGGTAAACCATTAATGAGGACCTGTCCCATGATCCATTTACCCCTCACCAGGCCCCACATCCAACACTGGGATTGCAATTTGAAATGAGATTTGGTGTCAACATGGATCCAAACTACATCAATGCTATTCAAAATATTTAAGCCAGAAATGTGATGAGCGGTGTACACACACACACACACACACACACACACACACACACACACACACAGTCCCTCTCTCACTCCATGTCTCTGTGTGTGAATTATTATTTCCACAGTAATATATACATACACACACACACACATATGTGTATATATATATTTCTATAGGTTTAGGTTATGAGTCTATATATATTTCTGTAGTGTGTGTGCTATTTTACATCTATGTGTGTATGAGCTCTTTTACCTATAGAAATATAGGTAAATATATATATAAGATATATAGTTCTATATATAGAAGATACATATTTCCTATAGAAATATAGGTAAATAAATATATATTTCTATTAAATATATATAGAAGATATATATTTCTACACCTATATAAATATATATCCTATATCTAGTTATCTATCTATATTTCTATAGGTAAAAGAGCTCAAATACATATGCACACACATTTCTAGATAGTGACAGACAAATACATTTAATGGTGGCGAGGTGGAACTTGACAACTGATTGGGACTAAGTAGATAAGAAGCATTTGCTAAGATATTTATAATAATGGCATCTTGAACACAGAGCTCAATTCATATATGTTAAAAGAGTGAGTGTGGGAATGAGGAATCCAAAATGACGGCTAGAACTCTGGATTATTTGATTGGATGACAGGCAGTGCTATTTATGAAGATAAAGTTTGTCAAATGTGAAAGAGCCTTAAATATGTTTGAATGTGGATAATTACCAATAAAAAGAAAAGTTAAAGAATAAAGAAAAATTATAAATACTATTCAGTAGGCAATCTAATATCAATTTATTTCCCCCTTTGAGTGAACATTTACTTGTTGCTATTATATGAATGACATGTAAAAGTATAAAGGATTATAATGACAGGATTATTAGAAGGAATTCCAAATACCAGAGTAAGTTATGTCTGGATAATTTTCACATTTTTTCTCTCTTGACATTTCAATATTTATAAGCAGTTTTTACCTAAGCACTGTTTTTGTGTATTGTTGAGATGAGATCGTGGCTTTAGAATTATTCCCTTTTAATTTCTAAACCCCTATTATGTGATACTTTCATCAAATACCTATTTCCCAAATAATTCCTGTATAACCATTTTCACCAATAGCTACATAATTCTTGTTCCGATATTGTGGTTCCCACAGATACAATTAAAAATCCTTTACAGTTCCTGAATTATTATTTCTTCTTTTTTTTTTTTTAATTTTATTTTTAAATAGCATTTTAGGTTTTGGGGTACATGTGAAGAACATACAATATTGTTGCATAGGTACACACGTGGCAGTGTGATTTGTTGCCTTCCTCCCCTTCACCTATATCTGGCATTTCTCCCCATGCTATCTTCCCCCAACTCCCCACCCCC